>CM070028.1:13895624-14149318 GCA_036247105.1 Cirrhinus mrigala
CTTTCGGTGAGTGGGCCGGAGCAGCTGGAGGCTTTGGGTCTGGAGCAGCTGAAGAAAGAGCTGATGGGACGAGGGATGAAGTGTGGAGGAACACTGCAGGAACGGGCTGCACGTCTGTTTTCCGTCAAAGGACTGAGTCCAGATCAGATTGACCCTGCGCTCTTGGCCAAACCCACCAAGGGCAAGAAGAAATAACTTGCGTTTCTTAAATCACAGTGTTTTTGACCTATTTTGCTTTATTTGTGTTTGGCATGTATGTTTTTTTTTTTTTTTTTTTTTTTTTTAAGTGTCATTTGTAAAAATCCCCATTTTGGGACAATAATTAATGCTACATTTTTTTTCTTCTTTAAATTAGAATGACACTGGTCAGATTGTTTTTAGAAGTTTTTTTTTTTTTGTTGTTTGTTAAATATGCCAAGCTACAAAAGGTAGAACTCAGGTTAACTTTTTTTTTTTTGTAATCTGTACAGTAAATTCTTTGATAATTCAGTCATTGTAAATAGCTATTTTGATTCATACAGAGATATTCTATGAATCAGTCATGTTTATGATGTGGTTGGGAAGTTATTCAACGATTCATCTATTTTCCAACAGCTCTCCAACAGATTGTTCACATTGCACAGTATTTGATTGTATATGTGATCTGGTCCATTTTCTTCTTGACTTTATGGTTGAGTAAAATATTGTTGCACAATTTTGTGTCCTGTTGGTTGTTGTTATTACTCTGTGTCATGTATCTTTAGTGTATAGAATGTGAAAATTACATTTTATTTCCAATAATCATGTGTATAGAAAAATAATTACATATCTGGTTTCTTTGGAAAGGTAATTGCGACTTTTTTTTTTCGTGATACAAGCTAGCTATTCTGACTTTTTTTCTCAGAATTGTGAGATAAACTCGCAATAGCATTTTATAAAGTCAGAACTGCAAGATATAATCTCACAATTGTGCCTTTTTTTCCTCAGAATTGTGTTTATATTTCACAATTGACTTTTTTTCTCTGAATTGTGTGTTTATCTCACAATTCTGAAAAAAAAAAAAGTCAGAAATGTAAGAGAAAAAGTAGCAAGTACTTTTTCCAATGCACTGATATCTGGTTTTGTTGAGAAGCATCAAACGAAAAATTAAACCTCGTCAATAAATCAACATAGTGGCATCTTTTCGAAAGTCTATGGAACGTTCGTATGTACTCCGCAACATCAGATGGCGATATTGAGCCCCATATTGCTTCAACGCATTCTGCTGAAGAAACCTTTCATGCAGTTTGTGTAATAGCTCTGAGTTTGTCATAGTGATACTTCTTTATATGTACGTATTATGCATATTATCAATAAATATTTGAAGCTGTGGAAATAGTTATGGCGTTTCCGCAGCCGCGTCCTCAAGCGCCTCAGTTGCCGCAGCATCTTTTGCAGACTATAGAGTGTCAACAGGGCGCTGTGAGAGCCGTGCGCTTCAATGGTAAGTCCATTTTATAATATTATATTGTCCAAATCAATTAGTGCCCATATTGTTATTAGATGAAAGATGTTACTTGCAGTTGTCAGTGTCAAGAAGCTATAAGAAGATTTTTATTAGCCTTGTTGGAGACCTTTATACACCAATAGTGTAATAATTTAAAAATGTTCAACCTAAAAGAGTACCTGGCATCACAAATAGGTAAAAAAAAAAATCTATAAAATATTTTCTAAATCCCTCTTAATAGGTAAGTTACCGATGCTGCTATCCATTATGACACCGAGGGACACTTTAAAAAGAACTTTAGCTAATGAATATATAATAAAATCTCTCTTTTTCTATATATTACGTGTTGTTTCAGCTGATGGGAATTATCTGCTGACCTGTGGCAGTGATAAATCTCTAAAGCTGTGGAGTGCGAGTCGTGGGACTTTGCTGAAGACTTACACCGGTCACGGATATGAAGTGCTGGACGTGGACAGGTATGTTTCTGCTTTTCGTTATACTGAAATATCGAATACCATCGCTGTCGTGTTTGGTTTGTGTTAATTTTACTTACTTTTCGCAGTTCTTACGACAACAGTCAGCTGTGCTCCTGTAGCTCGGATAAAACCGTCATTCTGTGGGACGTGGCGTCTGGTCAGGTGACGCGCAAACTTCGCGGGCATGCAGGGGTAAGACGGTTACCGTTGCAATTTCCTGCCACGATATTATCCAGCATTTCTTATTTACTTTTACTAAGACAAGTATCATTATAGTCATATATTATAGTAAATAAATATAATAAATTTGATGTAGTTGTGTTGAAAATGTGTTGTTTTCAATCTTACACTTGTTCCCTAGAAAGTAAACTGTGTGCAGTTTAATGAGGAGGCTACTGTGATGCTGTCAGGTATTTTCTGACTTAGCTTTATTAATCACATTGGGAATAATGGCAGTCAAATCTCAATCTCACATTTTTTTATGTTTCAGGCTCCATTGATGGGACTGTACGATGTTGGGACACTAGATCCAGGCGGATGGAGCCAATCCAGATTTTGGACGAGGCTCGGGATGGCATCAGCAGCTTGAAAGTTTCAGAGCATGAGCTTTTGACTGGGTCAGAACCAACCTAAAGACGTGACATTGAAATATGAGTAATATGGGGTTTGAAACTGTAGATGTGACTGTGTTTGTTGTACATCAGGTCTGTGGATGGAAGAGTAAGGCGATACGACCTACGAATGGGGCAACTTCATGTCGATTTCACTGGAAGTGAGTTATACGGCATATGAGGCAATGAGAACGCACTTTTTGTACTGTTTGATGTCTAACATGCTTCTGTTGTGTGACTTTGTGCTCCACAGGTCCCATCACTTGTGTGTGTTTCAGTCGGGATGGTCAGTGTACACTTAGCTCTAGTTTGGACTCCACAGTGCGCCTGATCGACAAAAGCTCAGGGGAATTGCTGGGAGAGTATGTACAACACAAATCGAACTAGATTTAAAACTAGCAATGCTAGTTGTCACGGGTCTAGCATATAGAAAACTTCTGAGTGCAATTTAAAAACAAAAAGAAAACTATTTTATAATGTGTGTGTATATGGTGTCCTTTTACAGGTACTCCGGTCATGTCAATAAAGGCTATAAGCTTGACTGCTGTCTGTCCGATAAAGACACACACGTTCTGAGCTGTTCGGAAGATGGCCATGTTTATTTCTGGGATCTGGTGGAGGTGGGCAGAATAAGTCACATGACCAACAAAGCAAATACTATGATAAAAAGTCAAGTTGAATATGAGCAATAAAGCTGTCATCTTGTAATCTCTGCTCGTAGGGCTCCCTGACTTTAAAGCTGCCTGTTGGGAAAGCTGTCGTCCAATCACTGTCCTTCCACCCAACGGAGCCCCGCCTTTTGACTGCTATGGAGGGGCGTGTTCAGGTGTGGGGGGCGGAGCCAGAGGATGCAGCTGCTGAAGACAGCTAAACTGAGTAGTGTGTTGAACACGAAATACATGAGCAGGACTCAAAGTGTGGATCACAATTTTGTATTTGTTCGATTGTTATATTTTGTGTGTTAATAAAAAAGTGAATAAAATATTTTTTATTATTCTGATTTTTTTAATGGCAAGTAGTTTATTTTTGTAATTTTTATTTATTTATCTTAATAGCTATTAGAGTTTTTTTTTTATGTAGGCTTTTTTGCATGGTTCATTATTGTAATCAAAGCGTAGTTAGTTAAAACAAACAACTTTTGTTTCTATATTTATTAGAACTGTACATATTTACAAGAAGATTAACAATAATTTATTGGGTAGCAAAAATGGTTTTCAAATAAATAAATAATTTATGAACACATAAATATCTTCCATTTTTGGTTCGGATGGACAATTGTGGACAAATCAATCTTGACTCAGAATTGGCCACTCAAACACGTCAATGTGTCGTCATTAACCAAAACTGAACGTTTTGACATTCTCAAACACAACAGCCAATGTCATAAAAAAGTGACATATACATCTCGATACATTTCAATACATACATATTATTACTTCCTGAATTAACGTACCTTAAACAACCCTCATTTTACTTCAAGGCACTTTGTACAGTCTCTACACCAACAGACAGTCTTTATGTAGCCAGATTTCGGCTGCTCTACCCCATACAGACGCAGTCAGCGGCGGAGAGTTTCTCCACTTTGTGCCAGCGATGGTGGTTGTCGAGAAAAGCTATATCTTCGTGGTGAGTTGGGCGACAGCAGGGCTGATGGTGCCAATGGCCAGTGTATTGAAGGACGCCGCTTTGCAGAAGGTTGGTGAGCGTGAGGTCATGGTTGGAGGCGAGGCGAGGGCAGGTCCCGCTGCAGTACTTAAATAGCACCGTCTCGTCCGAGTCGTAGCCCAGCCCGAGGTCTCGCACCTGCAGCAGGATGGAGTGCAGAGCGCATGGGGACTCGGCGCTGCGGGGCACCCGAATTGCTCTTTCCAACTGCCTCCCCGAACCCTCCTTTTCCTCACCATCACCTCCTCTTCGTTCTTCATCACGGAGATCCGTGTCTGAAAAAGAATGAGGAAAAAATAAATACGATTTTACATAAAACATTGTTGGAGATTATATTATCATTCAATAATTAACTTATAAAGCAGAAGCACAACTCTTTTCAGCAAAGTCACATTTTGAGGTAAAATTAATGCTCAAGAAGATATTTTGAAGAACATTTAACTGGTTTTGTACATACAATGTTAGTCAGTGGGGTCCAGTATTGTTTGGACCCCATTGACATTCCCCCCCAAAAAAACAAACTGGTTTAGCAGATCTATAACAAATCTACAGAGATTTAGTCGCCCTCTCCCCAAAGGTCATGACCCCCAGTCTTACCTAGTAGTGTTCTAAGCCAGTAACCTTCTCCGGCTTGGACGCAAAAGAGCAGAACGGTGATCTTCAGTAGTGAACGCATTGTTCTTCTTTTCTTTGTCTGGTTTTTCTTCTTCAGGATGAGAGCGCAGGTGATGTTGAGATGCGCAAGAGTCACCGTCTCTTTTATAGCCATCTAAGCGGGTCAGGGCTGTTGGGGCGGAGGGGTTGATGGGGTGCGGCCAGGATGGGAGGGAGGCGGAATAACCCTTCTGCTCCCAGTCTCTCACCTGGTCTCATGGTTACGATTGGAAGCAACTTTATGTAATTTTTGTGAAGTCCACTGGTATGTCTTCAAGTCTGCGAGGCTGAGAGTATGGAAAATGGGGGTAAATTGCTTAAAGCTGTGGGATGTCTGACAAGGGTAATCATCTTGGAGGATGAACCGATTAAGCACATGGAACTGCCATTTTTTTTTTACGCACAATAAGATGAACGTTGAAAAGCAAGGGTTAACTGCTTGAAGTATGGAAGACAGGTCCATAATTAAAAAGAACTAAATAGATGACAGAAGTTATTTGAATGGAAATTCCAAGAATAATGGCTGTCTTCAGATACATAAATTTGGGGATTTGATTAAAATGTGATTTTTTCTCGCTATCTACATTCCTTATTTAACTATGAAGACATGAATCCTGCAGCGCAGGAGGAATAAGTGAATGCGCATGGCTTACAGTGGCTTATGCTATGTGGGTGAAAGGTTTTGTACAGCAGACCCCAAACGTATTTGGACACTTAAGTAACCCTTAAGCATTCATTGCATCAGGTAACAAAACGTCAAACCAAGCAGTGTTTGCAAACGAACGTTACAGTTGCTTTCAAACACCTGGGTGTATGAAGTTACGTAAGTTCTATTATTGCATACTTCTTTTTTCCCCGGAAACAATCAATCTTCTTTTTGTGAAATATATTACTTTAAAAGTCTGTCTGTATTATCTTTCTTTAAAATGCATTCCATTGGGTTGTATATTTTGGTTTTGATATTTCTTACACAATGGCATCCAAATATTTTGGGGCCACTGTATGCAAGAGGATCTTAAACTTAGAATTTTTGGAGGGTGCATTTATTTAAAATTTCAAACATTCCTACAAAGAACGTCCCTCTGTGTTGACTGCATTATGGCATCTAAAGCTAAATTAATATAGACCCTCAAAATGGTAACAGGGTTGACATTTCACAGTTTTCAGTTAGACATTACATGCTTTGTTCTCACTATGATGAATCTTATACTGACATAAATAGAAATGAAAACATTTTAAATCATGGTAACAGGGTTGTCATTGTAAGACTGCATTATATTGACAAAAGAGGAGCCATTTACTTGCCTTTACAGAGTTCAGGATTATGTTATTTTGACATTTATTGTAATAAAAGGTTATAATGGTAATAGGGTTGACAGTGCTATATTTCAGCTAGACTTTACTTGCTTTGTGCAAAATATGATGATACTCCGAGGTTCTTAGCAGGAGAATTTAATATTGCCATAATAGAAATTTCTCTTTTTTAGTAATGATTTGCTGTTTTAAATCTTGGTACCAGGGTTGACATTCTACTCTTGTTTTATTTTGGTAAAACATGAGGAATTTGCTTGACTTTGCAGAGTTCACTTCCTTTAAGGATGATCATGTAATTTTGTCAGAATTATTGGAATAACAGGGAGTTATGATGGTAACAGGGTTGGCACTTTTACAGAGCATTTATACATTACTTGCTTGGTGCTAAATATGATGATACTCTGAGATTAATTAATACTGCCATGATAGAAATGTATCATTTTTAGTAACCACTTACAGTTTAAAATCATGGTAACAGGGTTGATGTTGAACTCTTGTCTTCTATTGGTAAAACATGAGGGATCTACTTGACTTTGCAGAGTTTACTTCCTGAAAGGATGATGATGTTATTTTGTCAGAACTATCAGAATAAAAGGGAGTTATGATGGTAAGAGGGATGATAGTTTTACAGTTCAGTTAGACATTGCTTGCTAACATGATGATACTTTAATGTTATTAGTAGGAGAATTTAATATTGCAATATAGAAATTTCGTATGGTAACAGGGTTGACATTCTATTCATGTCTTCTGCTGGTAAAAAATGAGGTGAGATGAGAGATGAGATGATGTAATTTTGTCAGAATTCTTTTAATAAAAGGGAGTTATGATGGTAACAGGGTTGACAGTTTTACAGTTCAGCTAGACATTACTTACTTTGTGGTAAACATGATTATTCTCCAAGGTTCATAGTAGAAGAATTTAATACTGCCATAACAGAAATTTCTCATTTGTAGTAATAAAAAGTTTTAAATCATGGTAACAGGGTTGACATTTTACTATTGTCTTCTTTGGTAAAACATGAGGAATTTACTTGACTTTGCAGAGTTTACATTCTCAGAAGATGGTGATGTAATTTTGTCAGAATTATTTAAAAAAAGGGGAGTTACGATGGTAACAGGGTTGAAAGTTTTATAGTTTGCTTAGTCATTACCTGCTTTGTGCTAGCAATGATGACACTCCAGGGTTCTCAGTAAGAGAATTTAATATTGACATAACTGAAGTATCTAATTTATCATAATCATTTACTATTTAAAAATATTGTAACAGGGTTGACATTCTAAGCAGTCCCTTATTAAAAACAGGAGACATTTACATTACATTGATTTGAGTTCACTTCCTAAAAGGATGAAGTAATTTCGACAAAATTATTGAAATAAAATAGAGTTAAGATGGTAATAGGGTTGCCCTTACCTAAGTATTTTTAATATTATATTTTACTCCACTATTTGTACATTTTCATTCCTTAATTGTTTTACTGTTCTATGTCCAAAGCTCAAACCACTAATGTAACTTTAAATACACAGTGGACATATTTTTTGAGAGGGTATTATGGTTTTTAGGTTTAAAAAAAATAAACTGCAGGGCTTTACCAGAAAGCCAGGCTTTTACTTTAATTGGAAATACACTGTAATGCAAATATATAGGCTAGTTTATAATCTAAAGTGATTTTATAAAATGTAACTAAATATTTTATTTACATTTTAATCCATTTTATTCACTGCAGTTATTGAAGAAGAATACCTGAGAGTTGGGATTGTGTGCAGTTAAAATGTTTTCCAATCAGACATCCATCAGTATTAAAATATGATCAATGGAAAAGGATTTCAGCCAATCGTCAGGCGGTTTAAACCTGACAGAGGACCATAAAACAGTCTACTTTACGGGAAACTTACATAGCAATCTCTTTTCAGCTAGAGTATTTATTTATAACTCTTTTTAACTCATCCATCATGGCAAAGATTACAGTCAGATCAGTTTCCATTGGTGTTGCTGCCATGCTGTTGGCTCAGAGTTTCTTACAACCTTGTTAAAACTAGACGTCTTCATCCAGACCAGAGTAAAGTTAGCGACTCTGTCCCCAGGCACGAATAGGAGAAAGAGTGAATTGGATTTAAATGGATTTGGAATAGAATAGCTATTTGTCTCGCCAGTGAAATGAAAGTATGATTAATTTCTTTTTGATACTGTGTATTATTCATTCCGTACTCCTGTTTGTCCTCCCATAGATATATAAGATTCAGTCCTTTTTAATGAAGCTGGGAAAGATGATGATGAAGAAGTGAAAGTGAGAAGAATCTGCACAGCATTTTTTTTTTTTTTTACTAATTTGAGTATAAAACTGAGGCTGAGGATCTTTTTAACATTTTATTTTCTGTCCAAATTAAGGTGTTACTCAGTAGGGCTAGCAAATTTGGGATTTAAAATTGATTTGCAGTTATGATCAGCTTATATTTCCTATATATTAAAGAAATAAGTAGATTTGAACCTTTTTTAAAGAATATTTAAGGAAACAGGGTTGAACTTGACAAATGATGTCAACACTACAATTTGTATAAAAATTGGATTGATTTTTGTTTCTTTTTCTGCTAGTCCTGTCTAAATAATTTCACTGCTGGGATGTCACAGTTTTAAGGATTATTTTTGAATGAGAGAAAAAAAAATGCAGTAACAGGGTGGAATACAAAAGATGAAATGTTATGCGTTTTAATCATTAAAATTATGTAATAAACTGTTCAACGTAATGTAACAGATTACATCAAAATGATAACATTATATTTTAGTTTCAGAACAGCTCTATGGCAGTTCCTAACTACTTTACATTTTGGCAAATTAGAAGTTAATCTGTATGAATTCATACAATCTCATTCATATGCTTTCATGCAATCTATTTACACCTGCACTGACAGTTTAGTAGTAGCTACTTTTCATGTTAGGCTAATTTAATCAAACATATCTAATAGGTTTCACAAAAAGAAAAAAAAAGAAAAAAAAATTGGTATTTGGGCACCAAAGCGTACCCTATTTGTGGAAGTACAGTGGGGGATACGGCAACCTCTCTGGCATGTCCTGACAGAGCCTCTTAGGAATCCGAGGCTGTCTGAGTCAGGCAGGAATCTCATATCAAAGTCACAGAGTGGAAAAACAGTTTTACTCACACACTGTAAAACACACGGTGACATGGGAGGGAGGTGTGGACCCAAGGCCCATCAGACGGAAAGAGGGGGAAAGAGCTTTGTCTGTCTGGTACAAATCACAAGAGCTCACCTATGCATGCACTCGTGGATTTAGTCTTAAAAAAAAGTACATAGTCTCACCATTCCTCATACTTTTGTTTTCTGATAAGAGAATTCTTAGGACAAGATGGATGCAAAACGATACATATTAATGAACAGGGCCATTATAGTTAACTAAAACTACAAATAAATAAAAATCCCAACTAGATGTGAAGGCAACATTTCTCATTTTAATTTAGTTTCACTTGATGTGCTAAAATAACTAAAATTGAAGTAAAAATGTATAAAATATACATAGAAAAACAAAAAATGATTAAAAATGCACAACAAAATTACTAAAACTATAATATGTATTTATTATACTATTCATTTTAATTTTAGTTTCAGTTTAGTTTTAAATACTGATTCAAAATATTAATAAATTGTATTAACCAATCTCAATTATACTAAATAACACTGTTAATGAATCACAATATTAATATAAATTAAGCTATTACAGTAAATTAAATGATTACAATAAAACTGTCATTGATGATTCATTATATTTTAAAAGCTTATTGTAAATATGTGTGAAAAATTGTCATCATGTAATATTAAAATGGTTTATGATTATGTGAGAATCACACTTATATGACATTTTCACATTTTAAGATTGAAATTACATAAAAAATCCTGACAAAAGTAGTGTTTTATTTAGATTTTTTTAAAGTGTGCCCAACTTTGCAGTGTATAAAAATCAATTAATGAATGCAGTAAGATTTTTAATGTTTTTTTTAAAGAAGTCTCTTCTGCTCACCAAGCCATTTATTTGATCCAATGTGTACAGCAAAAACAGTGACATTTTGAAATTGTATTTTTACTATTTAAAATAACTGTTTTCTAATTTAATATTTTAAAATGTCATTTATTTGTGTGATTTCAAAGGTGAATTTTTAGGATTTTTCCATTCACATGATCCTTCAGAAATCATTTTAAAATTCTGATTTGCTGCTCAAAAGACATTTATTATTATTATTATTACTATTATATTATGTTGAAAACAGAGTAGAATATTTTTAGTTTTCTTTGATGAATAGAGATTTCAGAAGAAATGAAAGTAAATGAAAGTATTAATTTCTATATTTTCTTTCACAAATAAAAAACAAACAAATAAATGAATAAATAAATAATAATAATAATAATTATATAAATACACACACACACACACACATATATATATATATATATATATATATATACTGACTCCAAGCTTTTGGTATAGTGTATAATGTTACAAAAGCCTTTTTTGACCTTTGTATTCATCAAAGAATCCTGGAAAATGTACTGAACTTTTTAACATATTGATTATAATGCCACTGCTAATAAAATCAAATCAGCATATTAATATGCAAATCAGCATATCAGAATGATTTCTGAAGGATCATGTGACACTGAAGACTGGAGCAATGATGCTGAAAATTTAGCTTTGATCACAGGAATAAATTATATTTTAAAATATATTCAAATGGAAAGCAGTTATTTTAAATAGTAACAATATTTCACAATATTACTGCTTTTGTTGTATTTTGGATCAAATAAATTCAGGCTTGGTGAGCAGAAGAGACTTTACTTTAAGAAACATTAAAAATCTTACTGTTCAAAAACTTTTGACTGGTAATGAATGTTTAAATAATGCAATGCAATATCTCACATTTGTTCTGAATTCAGAATATACTCATATTTCAAGCATTATTTAAATTAAATGGAATGGAAATGTGTCATACAACTGAAAAGTATAAAAACAGAGCATTTGTTTGAGTTAAGGTATACAGAAAAAGTGTGTTAAGTTTTCAAGACTAAATGTTTTAATGTGTCTTTTGTATACCAAAAAAAATGAATAAATAAAAAAAAAAATTGGTAATAACAATAATAATAATGAATAAATAAAATAAAAACATTAAAATAAGATCAAATTTTAATCAGAATGAACTCCTGAGACATACAATGTAATTTATTGTAGAAGCTCATTCTTTTTACGATTTATTTATTATCAAAAATCATAAAAATGTCACACTTTTATTAATTTTATAAATCATATTAGCAAAATCTGCACTTAAAACTAATTTTCTCAAATGCGCCTGGTGGTTTACAGACAAAGTTCCCAAGCCAATTTTTATAAATATAGAATTTACAGAATAAAATGTGTGCATCTGCTCAGGACGGGTAAAAAGTGTGTTTGTTCGGGGTCATTTCTCAGGGGTGTTTAAGGTATGGATGACCTTACCGGAGCTCTGCTGCATTCCGTCTCCAGCGGGTCTCCCGTCCGGCCCATATAGGGCTCGTCTGCTCCGGGCAGGAATGCAAGAGCAGCGTTCCAGTGTTAGGAAGCATTCTGTGGGAATTAGTGGGGAATCTCAAACTCGCCAGGCGAGGGCTGTTTATGCTGTAAATCTGACCAGCGCACTAGAAGCTCCTGCCTCCTCCATCACTCCTCATCCACTCACACCTTTCTCAACATCCCTCCATCACACTGGACCAGCACTTACCTTTGTGTGTTTATAGCGGTTATAGTCACTAATAGCGGCATTACAGATTAGTTCAACACAAGCTCCAGTTTTTGGTTTGTCAAAATGG
This sequence comes from Cirrhinus mrigala, assembly GCA_036247105.1. Lineage (NCBI taxonomy): Eukaryota > Metazoa > Chordata > Actinopteri > Cypriniformes > Cyprinidae > Cirrhinus > Cirrhinus mrigala. Next base: position 13,907,656 of record CM070028.1, read on the forward strand.
TATTTAGTAACCTCTCATGTATGTTTTCCATGCCTAGACTGGAAAAAGCCTCACGTGTCCAAGTTTTTTTGTCCACCTGGCTACACATTCACAGAAGACAAACTGCAGAGATGTTCCACTATCCCTCACTGGCGGGAAAATGCCCACCTGCAAGTGAAATCCCAACTGGCAAACATGGCATGGTTATTCCGAGTGAATGCGAGCCAACAGAAGACAGCATGTTATTTACACCTCACGACTGACTCACACAGGAGTTTTCCATCTTTAAGGGTTTCCCCGTTGTACAGATATCTTATTTGTGTAATGGTATTTAATTTTAGAAGTTGTTACAAACTTATAAACACATTTAAAGTTACCTGTCAGACGTATATCTGAAACGTCGCCGTGTGTCCTCCATTCAATAGTCGGCGCTGTTGACGCGCACGCAAACTGCTTTAGCGTGACGTGAGGTGACGAGGAAACGCATACGCTGTTTACGCAGATGGTTGTTTGGTCTGTATCTTAACGCACGAAAATACTTTAATTTACTTCATAACGTCTACATGTTTTGTATAATTATTAGTGTAAAGAACACACAATATGGGCAGTGGTTGTTGTTTTGACACTATTCGGCTGGTTTAGTTATTTTTAGACATATCGTATACCAGCTGATCATATTTGTATAAGCCTAATGACAACTACAGTTAATGTGCCTATATTTACTCGTTTTATAAAACGTTTTTACATTTTTTTGCACCGTTTACTTGTACTATCTATTACTAGTACTGTTAATTGTATTTTGATGATGATCCCACATTCTTAGGTCATAGCACCATGTTCATAAAACATTGTATTACCATAGTATTCTTTGTTAGAGTTAAGGATAAGAATCTGATACATCATACTTATTAAATGTAATATTTTTTTCTCTGTCTTGTTTTTCCTGCAGTTGTACACGTATTGATATTAAAATCATCTGGAGCTGATCTTAAACCAGCAAGATGGTATGGATTTTATATTATATTAAAGTATTTTGTATATGTTCATCTAATATTTATTTATTTTTTTTGCTTTATTTCACCTTTGTTTCAATTACTGAAAACATTTTTAACAGTTTTAGGTAGCAATATCACTTGTTCTTTTAGAAAAAAATAAATAAAAAGATCATGTTAATGTTTGTTCTCTTTTTTTAGGGTGAACGTAAAGGAGTGAACAAGTACTACCCTCCTGATTTCGATCCAGCCAAAGTGAGAACAACATACAATTTTCTCGGGTTCTCTCTTGCAAGACCGTGCTACAGCATGTATATTAAACATTTTATTCCTAAAATATGTATCTCATCCTCTCATAACAGCATGGCTCCATCAACGGCTACAGGAAAACGCACCCGCTGCGGGAGCGGGCCAGGAAACTGTCTCAGGGCATCCTCATCATCCGGTAATACACAAACATTTACGGTGTTGTGAATTCTGTCACTGTTTTTAATTTCCATGCGCTGACTGTCTGTGTTTTGTGTTTTCAGATTTGAGATGCCGTATAATATTTGGTGTGATGGCTGTAAGAATCATATTGGCATGGGTATGACTTTGAAGTTGTGCATAATACTGTACTAGTCATACAATTTCTGCAGTAAATAGCATATCCATTAATTATTCTGTGTTCACAGGGGTTCGATACAATGCAGAGAAGAAGAAAGTGGGCAATTACTACACAACTCCAATATACAGGTGATGTAGCATTCTGATCTCCTACATTCAGTTTCATGATCAGTTCATATATTGCAAGGCAGCGTATCTTAACCTGTAGGTTTGTGCTCCACAGGTTTAGGATGAAGTGCCATCTGTGTGTGAACTACATAGAGATGCAGACAGACCCTGCCACCTGTGATTATGTCATAGTGAGTGGAGCACAAAGGAAGGAAGAAAGATGGGACATGGCTGAGAATGAACAGATACTTACTACTGGTGTGAAACTCGTGTTTTATAAAATTATTATAGTATAATAACAGCCTTGTCAAAAAATTCTAATCTGTCTGTCTATCTATCTGTCGCCTGTCTGTATATCTGTCTGTCTATCTGTTCTTCCATCTGTTTGTCTGTCTATCCATCCGTTCGTCTATATATCTGTCCATCCGTCCATAAATCTATCTATCTATCTCTCTTTATATCTGACCATCTTTCCATCAGTCTTTCTATCTATCCATCCGTCCAACTATCCGTCCGTCTGTCCGTCCATCAATCTGTCTATCTGTCTGTTTATCTGTCTGCATAGCTGTCTATCTGTCTATCCATTCATCCATCAATCTGTCTATATATCTATCAGTCGCTTGTCTATATATTGTCCAACCGTCTATCCATGTCCGTCTGACTCTGTCTGTCTGTCCATCCGTCTGTCTATCTATCTATCTCTCCTTATATCTGACCGTCCTTCCATAAATTTTTCTATCTGTCCATCCGTCCATCAATCTGTCTGTCCGTCCATCAGTCTGTCTATCTGTCTGTTTATCTGTCTGTATAGCTGTCTATCTGTCTATCCATTCATCCATCAATCTGTCTATATATTTGTCAGTCTCCTGTCTATATATTGTCCATCCGTCTATCCATGTCTGTCTGACTGTATGTCTGTTTATCTGTCTGTCTGTCCATCCGTCTGTCTGTCTGTCTGTCTGTCTGTCTGTCTATCTATCTATCTGACTGACTATCGCCTATCTATATATCTGTCTGTAGATCGTTCTGTCCATCCGTCTGTCTGTCTGTCTATCTGTTGTGTATCTATCTATCTATCTATCCATTTGTCTGCCCACTATCTCTCTCTCTCTCTCTCTCCCTCTCGCTCTCTGTCATGTCCATCTATCTGTCCGTCCATCCATCTGTCTTTTATTGTCTGTCTATTTGTCAGTCTGTCTATCTGTCTGTGTATCTATCTGCGGCCTACCTATCTATCTGTCCATCCATCCCTCCGTCCATCTATCTGTCAGTACCTGTCTATCTCTATCCGTCCATCTGTCTGTCATCTAAAAACTTCATTGTCAATAAAAGTTTAATATTAGAATATTGAAAATTATAATATAATTTTCAATATTCTTTTAAATGTTTTAATATTTATAATATAATGAAAACAACATTTAGTTCATTAAGTGCTGTTCTCAAAGGCTCAATATCCTGTCTTCTACAGAGCACAGTGAGAAAGAGAAGTTGGAGACGGATGCCATGTATAAATTAGATCATGGAGGAAAGGATAAAGAAAAGCTACGTGCCGCCATCCCGTCTCTCACTGAGCTTCAAGAGCATCAGTCCGGGTGGAAGGACGACTTTCAGCTTAACAGCGCCCTCCGCAGGAAGTTCAGAGTAAGTTATATGTTGCCCATTGCAGCGGATTTGCATCCGTAATGAAAGGTTTGCATTTTAACCTATTTGTGTTTTGCAAATCCAGACTGAGAAGAAAGTGATTGCTGAGGAGGAGGAGAAAGACAATGCAGTGCGAATGAGGACTGGTCTGTCTATCCCTTTGTTACCGGAAAAAGAAGAAGATAAGAAACTGGCATCACTGCTCACCTTCCAAAGTCCAGACTGTGAGTTTGACCCATCTGTTTACTTTTTAATTTATTGATGAATTAATCTGAACCCATTTCAAGTAAAAAAAAAAAAATCTACAAATTAATGTATCTGTTTATATATATGCAAAACCAGCTAAATCCATCTGATGTCTTTTTTTAAAAAATGCATTTTTTTCAGGCTCAGATGTATAGTTTTCTATATAATTGTATAGTTTAATTTTTATTTTACTTTTTTAAACTTTAATTTTTAATTTTTTTTTTTTTTTTTCCATTAATCTCTTATTGCTTATAATTGATGAGCTCAATATTTTTTTTTTTCTCTTCTCTAGCATATGATGACAGACAGCAGACGAAAAGGCAACAGATATCTTCTCGTTCCTGGTTCAGTAGCCCATCTTCAGCAGCAGGGGGAGCCGCTGGGAGCCTCTTGCAAAAGTTAGGCCAGCAGGGGCGAGGAGCAGCTGTAGCTAAAGCACTCAGCTCTACGACACCCAGTTCGCACATCCTGGTACGCAGGAAGTCAGAAAGCAGCAAGACTGAAAGCACCAATGTTATGTCCTCCAGCTCATCCCCTGACACTAATACAACAGCTGTGGACACAAACCCTACAGACTCACCTTCTCCTCCCACAAATAACGTGAATTCAAACACAGACACAAACACTCACAGCTGCACTACAGAGATGCATAAAGGAAGCCCATCAGAGGAGGACAAAGACTTTGACTTGTGTGCTGGAAAGTCTCTGGTTGCAGATTACAGCGACTCTGACTCGGGTAGTGAGGTCTGATTTGGACCACAAGTTGAAATTATAACATAGCTGTGATTCCTACATGTATCATCTAATGGCGAACAATTAGTCATTATTTACCAAAAAATAAACTCTTCCATATTGAAGAGTGTGTCAGGCTTTTCTTTTTCAATTTGCAAGTGTTGAGCATTAAACTTGATTTACTCATTGCAAACGCAGTAATAAACCCGGGAAAAAAGTCGGCGATAAAGTTGAAGAGCAGGTCATATGTTTTTTTTAAAGTGTCCTAATATTGTGTTGGAGTCCCTACAACAGGTTTAAATGCATCTAAGGTCAGAAAACATTGTAATTTTCTCAGAATATACATTGAATATTAGAGTCGTTTGTCAATGATTTTGAAACGATTCATTCGAAGCAGTTGGTCTGTGAAACCCTCTCTTCCACAAGCCTGTTGTGACTGGTAGAGAGAGGAGTACTTGCGCATCCGCAATAATGACTAAAAGTGCTGTATTATTCATGCCAGGCCAGTAGCTGATGTAACTTTGTAAAGAAACACTATGTGCCTGCGCACATGATGTCACCTATTTCTCAATTGTGTGTTTTTGTAGTTCACATGGAGATGATGACAGTATAATTTTCTAGAACTTGCACTTTGAAACTCATTTTCAAAAGTTTGAAAATGATTGTAGAGTTGTAAATTAATGGCCAAAATGCATAAAAAGTTTTCAAGTTGTAGTTGAAAAACGGTGTAGTTATAAACGCCCCTTTAAATAACACAGTCAGGAAGATTATCTTCAGATTGACAGTAGCTGACCTATAAAAGAAACCTGGCTGTAAAAAATGACATTCATGCTAGTAATCGACATTTATTAGATGTCTTTAAGATTTTTATTATTTAAAATGTATGTAAAACTGACATCTTAAAGACGACTGTCAGATGTACATGGCAGATGCTTTCCAGATCAAGCAATCTTTAATAGCACACAAGATCTACAAGATGTCTGTTAAAGATCACTTGATCTGGAAAGCATCTGCCATATACAAACATCTGACAGACATCTGTAAGATGATAGGAAATGTCTTATAGATGTATTGCAGATGAGCAAACACTAAAAAATACATCTTGCAGATGTAAATGTAGACATCAAATAGATGTCTCTGTGATGTACCTGTGCTATCAGGAAAGAGTCAGGGTAGCGCCATATTTAAATTATGGATGGAAATAAAAATGAGGCTTCCAGATATAACACGTACATCACGGAGACGTCTATTTGACGTCTACATTTACATTTTTTTTTTTTTTTTTAGAGTGTTTGTTTATCTGCAGTACAACTATAGGATGTTTCCTATCAGATGTCAAATTGAGGTCTATTAGATGTCTTTAAGATGTTTATGATTTAGAATGTACGTAAAACTGACATCTTACAGACGTAGACATGCTATCTGGGTAGTTGAAACCTGACTGTAAAAAATGACATTCACGCTAATATCTGCAATAGCATACGTCTGCAAGATGTCTGTTAAAGATTGCTTGATCTGGAAAGCATCTGCCGTGTACAAACATCTAACAGACGTCTTTAAGATGTCAGTTTTACATGCATTTTAAATAATAAAAATCTTAAAGACATCTAATAAATGTCTGTTTGACATCTGATAGGAAACGTCCTATAGACGTATTGCAGATGAGCAAACACTCTAAAAAAATATTTCTTGCAGATGTAAATGCAGACGTCAAATAGACGTCTTCGTGATATAACTACGCTATTAGGGAAGAGTCAGCACCAAATTTAAAATTTTGACGGAAATAAAAATGAGGCTGTGAAGTACATTGAATTTAACTGATTGTGTTGTTTAACACGATTAACATGATTGTTCAACTGACAAAACGTCTTTCCGAAAAAGAAAAAATACTAAAAAAAAACCCTCAAAAAAACAGTTTTTAAAATTGTCAGCTGTAGTCCGTACAACCTCGTTTTCATCCACATTCATTTCCATATAGCGTCTATAACCTAGGGCAGTTTTGTCCTATAGGTTAGAGAGTCTGACTTGTAACTCAATGGTCACAGGCTCAAGTCTCAGCCAGGGATTGTAGGTGGGGGGAGTGAATGTACAGCACTCTCTTCCACCCTCAATACCACGACTGAGTATGCCGTCTGCATTTGACGTCTGCATTTACATTTGGAAGACTTGAAGATTTATTAGAGTGCTCATCTGCAATACATCTATAGGACGTTTCCTATCAGATGTCAAATAAATGTCTATTAGTTGTCTTTAAGATGTTTATGATTTAGAATGTATGTAAAACTGACATCTTACAGATGTCTGCCAGATGTCTGTACACAGCAGATGCTTTCCAGATCAAGTGATCTTTAACAGACATCTTGTAGACATACGTGTGCTATCTGGGATAATTGGCCATGCATCACGTCTCTTTTAGTTTCACTAAGGTGTATAGCGCCCCTTGCAGCAACACGCAAACAGCACAGAAACACCTTGGTATCTGGACAGCGAGTTTTTCCGTTCAAATTTTCTTGAGAAAATCTACTTTTAACAACCTTATTGACAATAGTTTGTGAAAGAGATCTTTCTAATGCTGAAAGCCTAAATTCGTTTGAATTTTATTAGATATCTTGCCATCTGTTGCTCAGAATAAAGCAAACATTACACAAGAGTTCTTAAAAAGTTCTCAAAGTTTTGAGGTGACGGTGTTGTGGGTTAGTGGGAGGGATATTTGGGGTATTTCAACCCTCCTGCTGTTGTCTCTGACTTATTGTGAGAGTTGAGTCCAGCGAGACATGCTCTTTCAACTGCTGTTATGGACGGCATTGCTTTGTCACGTCTCCGATGGCCGGACTTCTTCTCAAAGACAGTGCGTTTAATATTTTATTAATAACATTGAATAATGTACAAAAATTGCACTTTTCTTCTTGACATTTATTTGTGTTTGTCTTGTCAAATGAACAGCAAGCGGACAGTTTGGGGACCTAATATGCGAATAATGCAAGTATAAATTTTTTGTGTTTTATAAAAATGAGAATTTTGTGAATGTTTTTTATGGATATCGTCGGACATAAAATTGTGTTTATAATAAAAATAGTAGTTCATATTGGGTTCTTCTGTAACTGAGTGTGTTATCTGTGTTTACAGCGAACCGGTCACTGACCGATCTCCATCGTAAGTACACAAATGTCCTCTGCCCTATGCCCTTAAATTTACTTAACACACATATTCCTAAGCAATGTACAGAGTTCAGGAAATTCCACAAGTGTCCATGTTTATTTATTTAATGCCTCAAAATATGTTAAACGGTATAACCGTTAGGTATGAGTGGCGACATCTTAATTATTTGATTCCAAGGCTTAACAACGCATAACATAATATATAATATTGAGTATTACTATTTATTTATTTATTTATTTATTTACATAATTCCATTTAATTTTCTTTCTAGGTTAGACCACCTTAACATTTTTGACTTCTTGCACCACGAAAACAATAATTTAAAATGATTTTTCTAGATATGGAAAGTGAAAACATGTTATTCGATATGTATGTTCTGGTGTAGGTTTTCTGTTTTAGCTCCAGCAAAGATAAGACCTGGAACAAAACAGAACATTTTGCTGGAGGGTCACAAACTGTACCATCCATTAAAAGTCTTCATCGCGATCTATGAATACCCAGTCTCCCAATCGACCTTAATGATGGGCTTTGTTACCCTCAATTCAGACAACAACTACAGCGCCCTTACAACCATCGAGGTGAATTTATCTATGAATGTGTCTGTTCCAGTTCAGAGCGAACTTGGTTACATTAGTTTAAATGTTGCGTGCTGAATTTAAAATAAATGTTGTTGTTTTTTTTTTTTTATTTAGATTGATCCAAAAGTGCTGCAACCAGATGGGAAGAAGAAATATGTGAAGCTAATTGCTCGGTTTAGCAGATTCCATCGTGCAGAAAGATTATTACCGGTGTCATTCCGCTCTGGATACATCTTCATTCAGACTGATAAACCACTTTACAACCCTGGAGACACAGGTCAGCTCTCACATACATGAGCACTTGTCATACTACTTATTTATAGTCAACATTGTTCGTTTTTTTTCCTGATCACTGTAATTTTTCAGTGCGTTGCAGAGCTTTTGTGTCTGACACTGAATTCCGTGCTGCTGAGAGGACCATTTCTTTGGAGATTCAGGTGACTGTCACTGGCACTGAAATAAACTCATTACAGCATTTGCAAGGAAATATTGGTAACACTTTAGTATAGGGACCAATTCTCACTATTAACTAGTAGCTTATTAACATGCCTGTTATTATCACATTGGCTGTTTATTATACTTATTATGCAGCACATATTTTGCATGACCATATTTTACATCCCTGATCCTACCCAATACCTAAATTTAACAACTACCTTACTATTAATAAGCAGCAGAGGTTATTGAGGCAAAAGTCTTAGTTAATTGTTTGTTAACAGCGAGGAATTGGACCTGTGTAAAGTGTAACTATACATTCTGGGACAATGCTTTACGGTACAATTGGCACATTTTTCAGAATCCAGACGGTATTGCAGTACATGGTATTTCCAGAGTCAGAGCAATCGATGGGATATTCTCTAACACCTACCCCCTGTCACCTATAGTCAAGTATGCACACAGAACAGATATTATATATTATAAAATAATAATGAATTGACAAAAATGGATATTGATTTGCCTGATACTTTAAATACTGAATATGGCTGCTGAGTAAGTATCTTTTTGATTTTTTTAGAGAGGGCAAGTGGAAAGTCGTTGCAAAGTTTGATCAAGAAAAAGAGAACATTTTCACTCGAGAGTTTGATGTCAAGAAATACAGTAAGTCCTTCATATTACCGTCAGAGTCTACTAGATTATTTTCTGTTGGATGGGTTAACAGTATTTTTTCTTTCTTCCAAGTACTACCGGCGTTCAACGTTACTTTGACTCCAAAGACATCCCACCTCAGACTAGATGCAGAAAAGCTGGAAGTAGAAATAACAGCCAGGTGTGTAATTTGTGTAACTGTGTAATTATTCACAATATTACAATGATCTCAAAGTATTTGGATATTTAAGTAACACAGAATTTGTATGGACTTTTTACATTTTACATTTTTTTAAATTAAATTATTATTTTTTCTTTTTAAAGAAATTAATTAATTTATTCAGGATGGATTGATTCAATAAATCCAAAGAGACAGTAAAGACTTTTATAATGTTTTCTATTTTTTGTTCTTTTATATTGTATTATGTTCTTTTCCATTTATCAAAGAATCCTGAAAAAATAGGTTTTCACCAAAACTAAGCAGCGCAACTGCTTTCAACATTGATAATAATAATAAATGTTTATTTAGCAGCAAATCAGCATATTTGAATGATTTCTGAAGGATCATGTGACACTAAAGACTGGAGTAATGGTGCTGTAAATTCAGCTTTGCATTACTGGAATAAATTACATTATAAAATATATGCAAATAGAAAATAGTTATTTTAAATTGTAATAATATTTCACAATATTACAGTTTTTACTGTATATTTGGTCAATTAAAGGCAGCCTTTCGATTGCTAGAGTATTGAATTCTTACACTTGTGTCATGTAAATTACCAAAATATTTTGACGTCCCAGGTATCTTTATGGTGAACCAGTGAAAGGTGTTGCATATGTGCTGTTTGGTATTGAAATTAACGGTGAAAAGAAGAGACTCACATCTATGAAACAACTACATGATGTAAGTGGTTAAACAAGAAAAAAAAAAAAAAAATGATGTGCCTTAAATTAACTTTACAGCACAAACCTCTTGTTACTCCATGTCTTATTTTGCAGCTGAATGGAGGAAATGTTATTTTGACTATGGAGGAGATAAAGAAGGCCTATCCTGATACAAACAGCCTACTGGGATCTTCTGTGTATGTCAAAGCGTCAGTAATGACCAGCTCAGGTGTGAAAATGATTAAAAAACAACTTAAAACCACTCACAATCCAATCCCTTGTTTAACCGCTCCAAACTCTTTAGCATCATTATTGTAAGTTTTGTTTTGAAAAAAAACTTTCTCCTTCTCCTCAGGTAGTGACCTAGTGGAAGCAGAGAAATCCGGCATTAAAATAGTAATGTCACCCTACATGCTCTCCATCAGGGACACACCAAAGTATTTCAAACCTAACCTGCCATTAACATTGACGGTAATTGTCATTTCTGTTGTGATGGTTATTGCTTGAAGAAATTAAGTTCACCCTTCATGCCATTTAAAATCTGACTTCATTTGACTTGATTTGAGCAGAAATGCAACAAAATTTTCTATCTTCTATTTTCCATAAAATGAAAGTGAATGGTGACCACACGCTTTCAGGTTCTAAAAAGGACAGTGTTCTTTTAGGACAATTTCTATATTGTAGTATTTACAACAAAACTTAGGGAGTGTGATGGATTGTAGCTTGATTAAAGACTAGTTAGGTAGGCAGGAACTAAACCATTTAGGTCCTTATAAGCAGGTAGTAATATTTTGTAACTGATACGGAACTGAATAGGTAGCCAGTGCAGAGACTTTAAAATTGGGGTAATATGATCATATTTTCTTGACTTGGTAAGGACTCTAGCAGCTGCATTTTTGGACTATCTGTAGCTTGTTTATTGAAGATGCAGGACAACCACCTAGTAGTGCATTACAATAGTCCAGCCTAGAGGTCATGAATGCATGAACTAGAACAGGTTATGTTTCGTACCTTGGTGATGTTTCCAAAATGATGGACGAATGCTGTTTTTGTAACTTGAGAAATATGATTTTCAAAAGACAAGTTGCTGTTTAATATAACACCCAAATTTTTGATTGCACAGGAAGTAGATTCAAATTGTAATCTAATATTCTGTGTACTGTTTTTGGTCCAATAAGTAATTTCTCCGTCTTATTCAAATTTAATAAAAGAACATTATTGGTCATCCAATCTTCTACATTTTTAACACACTCTGTTAGCTTAGATAATTTAGTAGTTTCATCTGGTCTTGTTGAAATATATACAGTAGTCAACATTTGAAGTGAATCAAAACCTTTCATCAAAGTTGTCCTAAAGCCAAAACAATACCCGTTCTTATCTTAGGACAACTTTGTTGAACTTTTTTGATCCACTTTAAATGTTGACTACTGTAGTTGAGTATCATCAGCATAACAATGGAAACATGTACATTGAAAATAGCAGAGGGCCTAAGACAGATCCTTGTGGCATTCCATACTTTACTGGCACTAATTGAGATGATTCCCCGTTTAAAAAGACAAGGTGATACCGATCGGACATGTAGGATCTGTCCTTGAATACCCGTATAGTTTTGTAATCGTTCCGTGAGTATGTCATGATCTATAGTGTCGAACGCAGCATTAAAATAAAGTAAAACTAGCAATGAGATGCTGCCTTTTTCTGACGCAATAAGCAAGTCATTTGTAATTTTAAACTAGTGCAGTTTCTGTGCTATGATGAGGCCTGAAACCTGACTGATATTCTTCACAGATATCATTTTTTGGCACGAAGGAGCATAATTGAGTAGACACAACTTTTTGTTTTTTTAAATTTTAGACATAAACAGATTTGAAATGGGTTTGTAATTTGCCAGTTCACCAGGATCTAGTTGTGGTTTCTTAAAGGAGTCCACTTCCAGAACAACAATTTACAAATAATTTACTCACCCCCTTGTCATCCAAGATGTTCATGTATTTCTTTCTTCAGTCCTAAATAAATTATGTCTTTTGAGGAAAACATTTCAGGATTTTTCTCCATATAATGGACTGATATGGTGCCCTGATTTTGAACTTCCAAAATGTAGTTTAAATGCGGCTTCAAACGATCCCAAATGCGGTTGTAAATGATCCCAACCGAGAAAGAAGGGTCTTATCTAGCATAACGATCGGTTATTTTAATAAAAATAATACAATTTATATACTTTTTAATGGTAAACGCTCGTCTTGTCTTATTCTGCCTGGGCTGTTTTTGTTCCGGTTCATGACAGTTAGGGTATGTCGTAAAAAAAAAAACTCCCATCTCATGTTCTCCCTCAACTTCAAAATCATCTTATATCGCTGTTTTACCTTTTTTGTTAGGGGTGTTTGATATTCTTTGCATGTTCACTTTGCAAAGACTGGGTCGTTACTTCTGCAGCGATGTAGGATGATTTTGAATTGATTTTTAAAGTTGAGGGAGCAAATACGATTTGAGTTTTTCGACATACCCTAACTGTCTTGAACCAGAATACACAGAGTTCATGGAGAGAAAGGCAAGATGAGCAATTGAGATTAAAAAGTATTTAAATTGTATTATTTTAATGAAAATAACTAATTGTTTCGCTAGATAAGACCCTTATTCCTCAGCTGGGATCGTTTACAACCACATTTGGGATCGTTTGATGCTGCATTTAAACTGCATTTTGGAAGTTCAAAATCGGAGCACCATAAAAACATAATTTCTTTACAACTGAAGAAAGAAAGACATGAACATCTTGGTTTTGGCTATTTAGCTCTTCCATAGTTATAAAGCACTGCAGTTTGTCTTTGGGTGCGATGAATGAAGGTGAATTACAAGATGATGTTGATTCTACATTTGTTATTGTATTTCTAATGTTATCTATTTTATCAGCGAAGAAATGCATAAAGTCATGACTATTAAACTGTGAGGGAATATTTAGTTCGAGTGCCATCTAATTTTTTAATTAATCTAGCCACTGTGCTAAATAAAAACCTTGGATTGTTTAGGTTATTTTCTATGAGTTTACAGATATGCTCGGCCCTGGCAGCTTTTAGTGCCTGTCTATATCTGGACATACTGTTTTTCCATGCAATTCTAAAAACTTCCAAGTTAGTTTTTCTTCATTTGCGCTCAAGACTATGAGTTTCTTCATTGAGAGAATAGGTATTACTGTACTATTCTTTTAGCGAATATGTTTTACTGTACTATTCTTTTACTGGTATTACTGTACTATTCTGTACTATTCTTTTAGCGAATATGTTTTGTTTTGTTAGATTACTGTGAGTGACCACGACGGATCTCCAGCCCATAATATTCCTGTTAAAATCAGCTTTCTTACAAGCCCAATCACCGAACACAGCGGCACCTTCAATGCTTACATCAGCATACCTGCGAAGACCGGCTCACAGATACTGAAGGTCAGTCACTCACAGAAACATGCATAGAAAATTGTGTTATAACTGTCAGCTGAATAGATTTATACTTGCATAGGTGGAGACAGCAGATCCATCACTGAAACCAGAGCAGCAGGCTGTTCAAGAGATGCGTGTGGAGCCATATGCCGCTTTTAATACCTACTGGAACTACCTGCACATTTCAGTGGTCAGCAGTCGAGTGGTGGTGGGCGACACACTCAACATCCAAGCTCACATCAAATTTACCCCATTGGTTTGGAAAAAAATTGTGGAGAAGCTGACGTATGCCGTGAGTTTGTGACTGGCGATGTTTTGGGATTAGAATGACTAGAATCTTGTATTAATTAAGTTGGATTGAGAAAGACTTACTGAAGTCTTTCTTTACTGAAATGCTATTTAAAGTTATTATTATGCTTCTTTTTCTTCTGAGACTAAAATGTTCAACTCTAACTCCCCCTAGAGCTTTAACTCTACGAGACTGACCTGACCACCCTGGTGAAAAAAACAGCATATGCTGGTAGGTATGTTTTGATGCTGGTTTAAGCTGGTCTTTAGCTGGTTTATGCTGGTCCTTTACTGGTTCATCCTGGTCATGTTGCTGGTCAAGGACCAGCTGTTTTTTTCACCAGGGTGGGTGTGGTATATCTTTTCTAACTGATCGGACTTACGGTTTTCCTAAAAATGGTGATTAAAATTGGGAAAAATCCCATAGACTTACATTGACGGGATGTTCAAATGAGACAACACTATTCAAAATCCAACTGTTAAAACTCCCAGAATCCTTTGAGACTCAATCAAGCTTCCCTTCTATGTACTATTTCTAATCCATTCAAACTCATTTAATCTATCTATCTATCTATCTATCTATCTATCTATCTATCTATCTATCTATCTATCACCAGCCAAGCTAGACTAGAATCATGCTAGCAACTTCGAATCATGTTAGAAACATGCTACCAACAGGCTAATCATGCTAGAAACATGGTAGAAACTTGCAGACAACTTGCTAATCATGCTAAAAACATGCTAGCAACATGCTAATCATGTTAGAAACACGTTAGAAACATATTAGCAAAACGTTAATCATGTTAGAAACATGCTAGCAACATGCTAATCATGGTAGAAACATGCAGGCAACTTGCTAATCATGCTAAGAACATGCTAGCAAAATGCTAATAATGCTAACAACATGCTAGTAACATGCTAATCATGTTAGAAACACGTTAGAAACATATTAGCAAAACATTAATCATGTTAGAAACATGCTAGCAACATGCTAATCATGGTAGAAACATGCAGGCAACTTGCTAATCATGCTAAAAACATGCTAGCAACATGCTAATCATGTTAGAAACACGTTAGAAACATATTAGCAAAACGTTAATCATGTTAGAAACATGCTAACAACATGCTAATCATGGTAGAAACATGCAGGCAACTTGCTAATCATGCTAAAAACATGCTAGCAAAATGCTAATAATGCTAACAACATGCTAGTAACATGCTAATCATGTTAGAAACAAGTTAGAAATGTATTAACATGATAATAATGCTAGAAACATGCTAGCAACACGCTAGCATCATGCTAATCATGTTAAAAACATGTTAGCAAATATGTCAGCAATTTGCTAATCATCCTTGAAACATGCAGCATGCTAATAATGGTAACAACATGCTAGCAACATTCTTATCATGCTAGCAACATGCTAGTAACATGCTAATCATATTAGAAATGCACTAAAAACATGTTAATCATGCTAGAAACATGCTAGCAACATGCTAATGATGTTAACAACATGGTAGCTACATATTAATCATGCTAACAGCGTGCTAATAACTTGCTAATTATGCTAGAAACATGTTAGCAACATACTAATCATGTTAGAAACATGTTAGCAGCATGCTAGTAACATGTTAATCATGTTGGAAACATTAAGCAACATGCTAATCGTGTCAGAAACAAGTTAGAAACATATTAACAACATCTTAATCATGCTAGAAACATGCTAGCAACATGCTAATCATATTAGCAACACGTTAGTAACATGCTAATCATGTTAGAAACATGCTAGTAGCTTGCTAATCATGCTAGAAACATGCTATTAGCATGCTAATGATGTTAACAACATGTTGGCAACATGTTAATTGTGCTAATAACTTGCTAATTATGCTAGAAACATGTTAGCAACATACTAATCATGTTAGAAACATGTTAGCAGCATGCTAGTAACATGTTAATCATGTTGGAAACATTAAGCAACATGCTAATCGTGTTAGAAACAAGTTAGAAACATATTAACAACACGTTAATCATGCTAGAAACATGCTAGCAACATGCTAATCATATTAGCAACACGCTAGTAACATGCTAATCATGTTAGAAACATGCTAGTAGCTTGCTAATCATGCTAGAAACATGCTATCAACATGCTAATGATGTTAACAACATTTTGGCAACATGTTAATCGTGCTAACAGCATGCTAATAACTTGCTAATTATGTTAGAAACATAGCTAGTAACATGTCACTCATACTAGAAACATGCTAGCAACAAGCTAATGATGCAAACAACATGCTAGCAACATGTTAATCGTGTTAGAAACAAGTTAGAAACATATTAACAACACTTTAATCTTGCTAGAAACATTCTATCTATCTATCTATCTATCTATCTATCTATCTATCTATATCTGACAGACAGTTTTGCCTTCAGAACATTCAAGCTTTAAAACTACTTCAACTATTAACTAATTAACTATTAATTAACTAACTTCAAACTATTTTCAGACTGAAAACTCTAAAACTTTTACATCTTTTAAAAACTTTTAAAAAGTTCCAAACTTTCTGATCAGGCTTTCTCAAGCCAACTTAAAGTTTGTCTTGACAAACTTTTTTTTTTTTTTTTTATCTATCTACACTTATGATTGTTTCTGTAGGTGTTAAATAAGGGAAACATAATCCATACTGGTAGAATAAGTGTCACAAACCTGGACGTCATAAACATTCCTCTGCTGGTTACCTCAGAAATGCTACCTGCGTTTCGTTTTGTGGCCTACTACATTGTGCCATGGGAACAACCGGCAGAAGTGGTGGCAGATTCTGTGTTTGTGGATGTGGAGGACCGGTGTGTAGGTTCGGTGAGTTCATGTGACATCCATGACCAGTTATTAACAGTAAAGATGCACATTTTAACACTTTATGGTACATGGGGTCTGAAAACTGAAAAATATTGTTTTAATTCATTTGTTTTTATTTTATTTATTTATTTTTGGTCAAATTATCATTATTCTCATTTTGTTCCATAAGAACATGTGTCACTGTTTGTTTAATATATAAATATTTATAAAAAAAATATTTAAAAAAAATTGAATGCCATGAGTATTGCTTGTATTTATGTATTTAATTTTACTCCATTTGTATTAGCTTAGTGTGGGTCCAGTTGAGGGAGAAAAACTCAATTCGTACTCACCAGGCAGCAGCATTACATTTGAAGTGAAAGGAGACCCGGGGGCAAAGGTCAGCCTGGTTGCTGTGGATAATGCCATCTTTCTGTTGAGTAAAAAAAGACTGACGCAGAAGAAGGTGAGTGATGATATAGTTTTCTCTCCAGAACCTTCTCCAGAGCCTCACTGATACTCATATCTCTTTGATTCAGGTGTGGGAGGTGGTGGGTCAGGGTGATATGGGCTGCACCGCTGGAGGAGGCAAAAATAATATGGGTGTTTTCAGTGACGCAGGACTGATGTTTTATTCCAGTACAGGAGGATCTACAGACTACAAAAAAGGTCCTTCACACACACACACACACACAGAGAATTAACATTTATTATATTTCTTCTAAAATAAATTTCATTACTATGGGAGCTTGACTCACAATTCAGTTTTTCCCCCCTCAGAATTTTTAAAGCACATTTATAAGTTTATATCTCACAATTCAGACTTTTCTTCTCAATATTCTGCTTTTATATCTCACAATTTTGCATTTATAATCATAAATATGAAAAACAGTCTGAATTATGAAGAAAATCCTGTGGCAGAAACAAGCTTCCTTACATTACACTATGGCTCAAAAGGTTGCACTATCGCTCAAAAGGACTGTATCACAAATACAGTAAAACAGTAATATTGTGAAATTTTATTGCAATTTAAAATAACTGTTTTAAATTTGAATATATTTTAAAATGTAATTTATTCCTGTGATGCAAAGCTGAATTTTCAGCATCGTTACTCCACATCTTCAGTGTCACATGATTCTTCAGAAATCATTAAAATATGCTTAATTAAGCTCAAGAATTTTCTTATTATTATCAACCCCAAAAACAGTTGTGCTGCTTAAGACTTTTGTGGAAACATGATATATTTTTTTCAGGATTATTTGATTTCACTTGCATTTATTTGAAGTAGAAATTTTAAAGTAGAACATCTTTACTGTCAGTTTCAATCAATTTAATGCAACCTTGCTTGGTGTCACACTGACCCCAAATTATTGAACAGTAGTTTACAAAAAACCTCCAGAGCTTCAAAGCTAATGAGGATTGCAGCAACACAAAATGGCATGAAATGGAGGTTTTAAATTAAGTTAAGGTAATGCTCTTGAGGGTGAACTTGACCTACAACATCCACTAGTTTCCAGTCTAGTTTGAAATGCCCCCTTTTACCAATCCAGTCAACTCCCTAAATCAAGACTTGCCTTACATTTATGTCACAAATACAAACAAAAAAATGAAAGTCAAATGGTTAACGAATGCAAATGTTGATTTATACACTTTTAAACATTGAAGTTCCAAGTAATGCCATGGAAGAACAATTTTCAGTTCCCCAAAGAACCTTTCAATGAATAGATCCATTGAATGCAATGGAAAGATTCTATGGAAGTTAAAGGTTCTTCATGGAACCATCAACGCCAGTAGAGAACCTTTAATTTCAAGAGTGCATTTTCTTTGCTTGGTTTGGAATAGATTGTTCCAGTGGTTCTAGAAGAAGACGTTCTGCTGCCAAACTTCAGCTTAGAGAGCAACTTGGTGAGTATGTGCACTGTAAAAAACAATTTGTTGAGTCAACTTAAAATAATTTGTAACCTGGCTGCCTTAAAATTTTAAGTTTAGTCAACTCAAAAAAAGTTTATTCAACTTGAAATGTTACATTATACTAAGTGACAACTTAGATATTTGAGTTGAATCAACTTAAAATTTTAAGGAAGCTGGGTTACTTACCCATCTGTTAAGTTTAGCAAACACAAATACCTAAGTTGTTACTTAACATTTCAAGTTGACTCAACTTATTTTAGTTGACTGAACTTAAAATTTTAAGGTAGCAGGGTAATGACATACTGTAAGAAATCCTTGTTACAATTTGTTAGAGAAGCGGAGATATGAAAGTGTTAGCAAAAGTGCTAGAAAAATAAAGCTAATGTGCTAGGTCATTGTAAACATGTTCTTTTCTCTCAGAGAAGGTATATTCTGACGGGTTTCTGCAGAGATGTTGTGTGGACGGCATGAGGGAGATTCCTATGCCATATTCCTGCTACCGTCGCTCCCTCTACATCACTGAGGACTGGAGCTGTGTGTTGGCTTTCCTCCGCTGTTGTGCAGAGTACAGAGGGGAGGAGATCGGTGTTACCAGGCCTCCTACAACCACTCCTCCACCAACCGCCACCACCAAGCGAATTTCTTACCCGCGTTATGTTAATCATTATCCTTCGAAAACTCTTGTGGCACCTTCGATCTATGGACCTTCGATCCGGGTTGAGGGCATTCTCACACCTGGGAAGCCAGTACGTGAGGACAGTCATGCTAAAAATATGGGAGAAGAAGAGGAGGACGTGGAAGAGTTCGATGAAGATGATTTAGCTGACTTAGAGGACATTTACGTGCGCAGCAAGTTCTTCGAGTCGTGGCTGTGGACTGACATCAGGCTACCCAGTGTTCCCAAGTCAGACGGGTAGGAGTTTGGCCTTCGACTCAGTATAGACATATCACTTTTATTATGTTCATTAATGGAAGTGTCTCTCCATGCTTTTATTCCAGGTTGGCTGTATTTCCAGTAAACACTGTTCTTCCTGACAGCATCACTCAGTGGGGGTTTCTAGCCGTCAGTGCTTCACCTCAGACAGGTAAACAGCTGACAGAGTTTCTTTATAGCAGAATTAAAACACTTTTTCTAAGTCGGCCAAACAGTAAAGCATTTGCTTTTATTAAACACGTCTGTAAGAATAGAATACAGCCAATATTGTTTTTAAACAATACAGATCATTTTTATGCTTGTGTCTGATAACTGATATGCAGAATCAATTTTAAATGATTTTATTTCTGTCACAATGATAAATAAATAATTACAATAGAAAGATATGAATTGTGAATATTTTATTTATTTAGCTTTTACTGCCACATATCAAGCATTTCTGCATATGAATGACAAATTAATATAATTTATTTAGCTTTTAATACTGCGTGTAAAATGAATTACATATTTTTTACTAATAATTATTTAGGTTTGATTTATGAATATTTTAATGATATTTATTTAGCTTTTAATGCGAAATATGAAGTATATCCGAATATGAGTTACAAATATTTTATTAATTATCTTTTAATGGTGCATATCTGCACATTAATAGTTACTAGTGTTTAAACAGTGCTTATTACAAATATTTAAAACAACATAGTAGAGCTGCACGATTAATCGTTAAAAGATCGCAATCTCGATTCAAACACCCACACGATCTAATTTTAAAAGGACAACGATTCTCCCTGTCTATTAAACTTTTGAAAAAAATCTTACCAGAACATTAAAATCTGTGACAGAGAGCAGACAGTTGCCAGGTTTAAGTAGGAAACACCTTCACAAACAGTTTTTCAACTACACAGTATTTCTTCTCTCTTATAGTAATTAATGTAATCACAGAAATACTGGGATGAAAGTTTATAGCTCGGATATAAACACTGGTGTCTATGGTAGCGATCAAAATAGCACGTCATCTTTTGAAAGTAATTGGCGCTTCAAATACCGTTGGTGTCGATTGCATTGTTTCGCCACTAGGTGGCAACCTAGTAACTGTTAAAAAACGTATTTGTCATTGAATCATTCGTTAAAGAGATAATATTTAATATTTTGTCACACATTATTTTGTTTAGCTCAGAATTGTGGGAGAATCGTGATCTCTATTTGAGACAAAAAAAATTGTGATTCTCAATTTATCCAGAATTGTGCAGCTATACAACACACAAGAAAAATAAATAAAAAATAATGCATTTGGCTGGATAATTTTAGTAGATTTAATAAGCTGTCTAAAACCTGAGAACTAGCACAAAATTAGGTATACAAGCCGATGTGTCTGAAAATAAGCTAATTTCTGTTTTTTGCAGGTTTCTGTGTAGCTGAACCATATAACGTTCGGTCATGGAAGCCGTTCTTCATAGATCTGCGGCTGCCTCACTCAGTGTCCAGAAATGAACATGTGGAAATCAAAGCTGTGGTGCACAACTACAGGAACTCAAAACTGGAGGTAAGTTTCACACTATCGCAAAACGCTCCGGTTACTAACATAACCTCGGTTCCCTGAGACAAGGGAACGAGTGTTGTGTCGCGTTGATGCTTATGGGGAAACTACTGTTTACTCGGTTACTAAAGCCTTATTTGTTCAAGTTTGTGTAGCTGCACAAACCGATGGCGAGGAGCCAACTGCTATACAAGTTGCCATTTCATAAAAATTGTTCGAATTAAGCTAATTTGCCAGGTCCTTGTGATTTCCTCTGAACTACCGGCAGGAATGGAGCAGGCGAATGGTGGTAGGATTGTTGACAGCATCCTTTCAGGTATCACTTATTAAAGAGGCCGTGGGCAGGCTCATCCGGAGGCAACCAAACGAGGCCGAGATCCTCCACAGCCTTTATCAGAACGTGGATTGTCTCACTGTCCATGCTGGGCCATGTTGACTGCGTCAGATGAGGGGGTTCAGGCTGTTTGCTGGAACATGCCTACTCTTCAGTGTCCGACGGCATTAATGACAAGGAGTCATCTTCTCCTCAGAAGTGGTTATATAGTGGTTAGCTCCTCCCTTCTGGCGGGTTAGATTGCCATTGGTTTGTGCAGCTACACAAACGTGAACAATTCCGCTTCAGTAAAAATGTAAACAAGAGTTTCCCCATAAGCGTCAAAGCGGTGCCGTTCGAGACCGTTTGACAGGGAACAATAACCACTTGTCCTCTTTAGTTTATTTGTGTCCTGACCTGAATGTGTCTGTTTGTAGGTCATGGTGATTCTGGATAAGACAGAGGACATGTGTAGTGTGGCATTTAGTGGACAGCACAGACAGCAGGTTTCGGTACCGGCCAGCTCCTCCAAGCTCATTTCATACACCATCATCCCTCTCAAAACAGGAGAGCTCCCTCTACAGGTCACAGCCATTGCGGCCTCCTTCCTGGGACAGGATGCAGTGAGGAAGAAACTGCATGTGGTAGTAAGTGAACTCCTAAAACCTGTTCTCTCTCGGGCCTTACACATAATATTGAAAATTAATATATTAGATATGTTGCTTGGTACATGCTGTGTTTTTTTTTTTTTTTTTTTTTATTAAGTTAGTAAAGTTGATGTAATAGCTGTGTGGTATGATTATAATCTTGTGTTTTAGGTTGAAGGCATCCAGACTATTAAAGTGAGGAGCTTTGTGCTGAACCCCTCTGAGAAAGGAGACAGTGGTAAGGCTGGCTAGACATTGAATTTAAAGGAGAAGTCCACTTCCAAAACAAAGGTTCACATATAATGTACATATCACCCCCTTGTCATCCAAGATGTTCATGTCTTTCTTTCTTCACTTGCAAAGAAATTATGTTTTTTGAGGAAAACATTTCAGCAGTTTTCTTCATATAATGGACTGATATGGTGCCCCGATTTTGAACTTCCAAAATGTAGTTTAAATGCGGCTTCAAACGATCCCAAATGCGGTCGTAAACAATCCCAGCTGAGAAAGAAGGGTCTTATCTAGCATAACGATCGGTTATTTTAATAAAAATAATACAATTTCTATACTTTTTAATGCCATACGCTCGTCTTGTCTTATTCTGCCTGGACTGTTTTTGTTCCAGTTCATGACAGTTAGGGTATGTCGAAAAACTCCCATTGCATGGTCTCCCTCAACTTCGAAATCGTCCCATAAAGCTGTCTTACCTTTTTTGTTGAGGGTGTTTGATCTTCTTTGCATGTTCACTTTGCAAAGACTGTGTCTGTACTTCTGCAGCGATGTAGGATGATTTTGAAATTATTTTTGAAGTTGAGGGAGAAAATACGATTGGAGTTTTTCAACATACCCTAACTGTCTTGAACCAGAATACAGAGTTCAGGGAGAGTAAGACAAGACAAGCGTTTGAGATTAAGTATTGTATAACTGTAACAATTGTAACAATAATTGTATTTTTTTTAAAATGAAAATAACTGATCGTTTCGCCAGATAAGACCCTTCTTCCTCAGCTGGGATTGTTTACAACTGCATTTGGGATCCTTTGACGCCGCATTTAAACTGCATTTTGGAAATCGGGGCACCATATCAGTCCATTATATGGAGAAATAGGCTAAAATGTCTTCCTCAAAAAACATAATTTCTTTACAACTGAAGAAAGAAAGACAAGAACATCTTGGATGACAAGGGGGTGACTACATTATATGTGAATCTTTGTTTTGGAAGTGGACTTCTCCTTTAATTGTTATTAATGTAATGACCATCTAAGAATCAATTAACAGTGGTCTTTTCATTGTAATATAACACTTTTTTTTTTAGATTTTTAACGGTTTAACACAATATAAATGGATCTTTATGCATGAACATGACATATAAATAAATATAATAGAAATATATACAAACATGATCTTTATGAGATGACATTTCTAACTAATTTTACACATTTCATACAGCGCTTGATGAATGAAAACTATATAATATTTTTTTTTGTAAGCTAACTGTATAAGAAATTAAAATGTATAAAATGTATGCATAAAATATTATGTATTTTCATTTTTTCTTGTGTATAATAATAATAATAATAATAATAATGCATTTTATGTATAAAGTGCTGTTCTCAAATTCAAAAGCACAACAGTACAAAGAATCATATAATAAAACATAAAACTACAGTACAATAATAGAAAGTTATATTGCTAACAGCCAGCAACAATAAGCTGATCTAAAAAGATAAGGCTTGAGATGACACCTCAAAACAAGCCAACACTGGGGAATTTCTATCTTTATTTTGTTATAAATATATTTATTTATTTTTTTGTTAATGATACGTAAATAAACTTTTCCCTCATCTCAGCTGGTAGACAGCAGATAGAAGTGGAGAAAATGCAGTTGGATGCCGTTGTACCAAAATCTCTGCCGGAGACATTTGTCAGCGTCAGAGGTTTGACATTATATTTAGCCATATTCATAATATTATAGTAATTGAGTATTAACCTACAATTACATTGTGGATATTTGATTGTCAAAATGTCAGCTGTCAAGAATTTCTTGGTTTTTTAAATGTAATTTCTTCAGGTAATTTGCTAGCAGACAGCATTGATAACTCCATTAAGGAGGACTCTCTGGCAGCGTTGATCCGGATGCCCGGTGGGTGTGTAGAGCAGAACCTGGCCAGAATCACGCTGCCCCTCATTGCCGCCCATTACCTGGACCGCAGTAGAAACTGGGACGTTGTGGGAATAAATCGCAGAGAAGAGGCCATTAAATACATCCAAAAAGGTACAATGAGACTCATTTAGGGATGCACATCACCATTCCTTAAGAGAGATACAGTGCACAGCATAAATGAGTACACCCCATCTGCATAAAAATTTTCTTAATAATCACTAATTTAATTAACGGAAAGATGGCAAAACTGAAATGTATTAAACATATTCTTAATAAAAAATATATGCCAATATTTTCTGTAAAAATAAGTAAATTAGCCAATTTTGTTTAAATGAAGGATTGCAGAAATGAGTACACCCTAGATTTAATTCAGCAAATGTGTAATATTCTAGTATTTAGTATGTCCTCCAGAACTTTAAGTACACTGCTCTGACCCTTCTTGGCACTGAGTGTACAAGCTCATGACAAAATGCCACACCTGTCCTGTTTAACTCCCAGAGGAAGACTTGCTTAAATGCCCTGGTCTTTAATAGGGAGTGTTACTCAGATTGTCTGTACAGAATCCCCCACAGCTGCTCAAGAGTGTTAAGATTGGGTAAAATATATGTCCACTGCATGATTTTTACCTTGGGAGAATAATTATCTTCACTGTCATGCTGAAAAAATGCCTGAAAATGCAGGGAATGAGGGGAGGGTAGCATCTTCTGTTTCAAGTTTTTGTATTACATCACACAGTGGTGCGTGAATTCACGACAGCATTGATAAAGCATAACTCCCTCATACTTTCAGCACTCTTTCAACCCTATATAAGAGCTTTACTACCACTGAATGTCACTGTGAGAACCAGGCACTTCTCACTGTACTCCTCCTATAGCAACACCAGAACATTTTGGATGCTTTTGAATCTGAAATGATTGACTTGGTCTCTTGAGACCAGAATATGGATTCCCAGAATGCTATATTTTGTAAATATGGTCCTTGGGAGAGGTTTAATGAGTTTATTGTGCTTTGGCTACAGTAGGTAATTCTAGTGGTGACAACAATCATGCATGTCACTTCTGCAGGCTGTGTCATACTCTGTGAGATAAAGTTGACTCTTTTCATGGCTTTTGCTGGCACTAAGACACTTGGATGGTATTTCTCCTGCTCTTTTTCCAGCAAAAATTCACTCATCACTAAATGAAAACTTAAAGTGAAGAGCTGATTATTTCAGGAGCCTTGTGACAAGTCTATTGTTTTTTAATTTTGGTGTTACTTCTGCTATATATTCACGCTTAAAACAATAATTTGGTATTCCTCTTGTACCTTTGTCCTCTTTATGCTAAGAAATAAATCTCTTGGCAGTTTTCTCCCAAGTGGTTCCACTGCTGCCGGCATTAAGTCTGAGTATGATTCAGTGGGCTATATAACATTTTTAATTGTCAGGAAATTACTTGTCTTTAAAAGTATTGGTTCAATATACTTAAGTGTTGATCAAAAATTGCCTTAAACCTACACTCAGTTTTTTTTTTTTTTTTTTTTTTATTTAGTAGCTTTCAGGAGGGTGTACTCATTTTTACAACACAACATTTTTTTTGCTTTGATAAGAAAATCTTATTTTCCTGAATAATTTTGACATTCTTCTTTGGTAATTGATCAAGCAAGCTTGTTGGAACATTGTATCTCCAAAGAATCCTAACATATCTTCTAAGTAAAGAATAATTACTGAATTTGTTCAATTTTAGAGGGGTGTACCCATTTATGCTGTGCACTGTTTGTACATATAATATATGTATAATATATAATTATATTTAAATATAAATATAACTTTTTTCATACTCAGGGTATGAAAATCAACTGAATTATCGAAAAAAGGACGACTCGTATCCACCCTATGCCAAAGAAGGCACCAGCACATGGTATTAATCCAAACACATTACTGATAACAGCTTCACATTGAACATGTATCTTTTATGTTAATGTGTCATCATGTTTTGTCCATCTCAGGATCACTGCATACGTGGTGAAGGTTTTCTCCATGGCAAAATCGTTTATTAGCATCGATGACAAGCATCTGTGTGGACCTCTGGTATACCTGCTCAAGAATAAACAGCGTCCTGATGGATCCTTTCAGGAGGACAATCCTGTCTACGACACCAGTATGACGGTGAGAATTCATAACTGTGATTGCAGTAGTTTCATAACTATCAGTGAATGGGAACAGTACTAACATGTGTTGTATGTATGCTGTGTTATGATGCAGGGAGGCCTGCAAGGCTCTGAATCCAGAGTGTCTCTGACTGCATTTGTGCTCATTGCTTTGGAAGAGGCACAAAAAGCTGTTACCTGCCAAGAGCCAGGCCTTGACATACAGGTAACTTTACTACTATACTGCTAAAAACATGTGAATTAAAAGTAGCTAGATTAAATAATCTGGACAATAGCTAAATTAAATAAATAGAAAACTAAATTTAATAATTAAAACATTAGCTGTATTAAATAATTAAGACAATAGCTGAATTAAATAAATATGGACAGAAGCTAAATTCAATAATGAAAAATAGCTGAATCAAACATACAAAAATGCTGGAAAACCAAAACCAAAAAAAAAAAAAAAAAGAAGGATTTTTCTGAAGAACAGCAAGCAGTTTAACTGTTCAGGACAAACAAGAGACTCATGAACAACTATCACTAAACAAAAAAACACAGCTGTGGATCATTCAGGTAACAACACAGTATTAAGAATTAAGTGTATGTAAACTTTTGAACGGGGTCATTTTTATAAATTCAACTTTTATTTTCTCTTGTGGACTATATGAAAACATCTTTTATGTGAAATATCTTATTCAGTTCAGTAATAAATAAACAATAACATTCATTTTTTATGATCCCTCCCCTCTTATTTTGGTAAAATAATTAACATTTTGCAGATTCTGAAAGGGGGATGTAAACTTTTGATCTCCACTGTATGTTTTAACATGTTCGGTGGTGCTAATTATACATTTTTTTATACTTTCATTGCAGGGCAAGTCTAGAAAAGCACTGGCGTATCTAACAGAGCATTTCCTCCAACTGACAAGGCCGTACACAGCGGCTATAGCATGCTATGCTTTGGCAGAATCCATTAACGGCTGCATGAAGAGCACGTTACTAAATTTAGCCTCGCCTGGTACTTAGCCACTGAAAACAAACTTCTTCAAAATATCTTTCTTCGTGTGCCCTTGTCTTTTTAATCTTTATTTTCTGTCGATAGATCGTACCTACTGGCCTGACTCCAGTAATCATTTCTTCACACTGGAAGCTACCGGCTATGCATTGCTAGCGCTGATCAAAGGTGGCCACATGGAAGAGGCAGCAGCTCCATTTCGATGGCTGAATGAGAAGCGTGGCATTGGGGGAGGATATGGCTCTACTCAGGTAGAAACCACAAGAAAACGTTCACTAATTGTCTCATATCTGTATTTGAGGTATATTAATGACTGCTTTTCTCCCATCAGTCCACTATGGTGGTACTACAGGCCCTGTCTGAGTATCTGGTGAAGAGGCCTCCTCCTGACGACCTCAATCTGTTGGTGCAGCTCAGTGTTCCCGGTCGCAGTGACGTACGCTGGACCTTCAATCCAAAAGTGGCACATGTGGCCCGATCTTCACGGGTACGATCTTCCATCTTTCAGAACTCTCTTTTGTAGACAAATATGGCGTTGTTATACTGCCAAATGTTGAAAGCGCATTATTATACCTCCAAAGTACAATCATCCATGAGTTCAAATTTCCTTAACTTCTGCTCAAAACTGGACATTCGTTCTTAAATATACAGAGCTCTCTTATGGATTCATCTAAGCCAGATATTGTGTCCCAACCACTCAAAATAGGCTTCCATGAATGACAAATGCTGCATGAAATCTTATTGGTTGAGAGTGAACTGGAATAGAGCACTGCAGTGATTTGTCACATCAGTGAACACAGCTTGTATGACTTGTCAAGCCTAAATGCAGTCATCAGAAGTAAAAAGCGACTCCATGATTACAACTTCAACGTCACCACCATTAAGCATCAACAACTCTTTTAGTCTTTATTTAAAGATGACATTGGATCATTTTCCACAAGTTGGTATAATTCTTTAGGGTCTTCATGAAGTATCTGCAAAATACTTTGTTTAAAATGTGGTCGTGTAAAACAACACCCTAGTTATTTTGTGAAAAACAGCTCTGTTCACAGCGACCTGTTTTGATGCATGTCTCTTTAAATGCTAATGAGCTCTGCTCACCCTGCGTCCTTCTTCAATGAAAGAGGAACGATAATTTGCTAACGATAATTAACTTTTCTACATAAAATTAGATGATTTTTTAATAACATTTCTACATTTACAAAATGATAAATTAAGAATGTGTTTTATTGTGCTTTTGCTTTTTTTCTGTTTTGGTAATTACACAATGATATAACATTTTGTATATGTAACCTATATAGTTTTATTTTACATTACAAAAAAAAAAAAAAAAGGAAATGAAAAGAAAGGAAGTTTGGAGTGAAATACTGTAACTCACTTTCAGTATGTCTTCCAGGTGCCTCTTGACCAGAAATTCACAGTGGAGGCTTCTGGGAAGGGCAAGGGAGTTTTGGAGGTGCTAAATGCTTACATCTACATCAAAGTATTGAATTAGAATAAACAATCAAGACATTTAGTTACAAACCTGCCACATTTATGCATCCCAGGTAGTGACGGTGTACCACCAGCTTCCTGGTGTGTATGAGAACAGCATGTGTAACGGCTTTCAGCTGGACGTCTCCATCGCTGAGACTAATGGTGTGATTTATGATTCCTTACTGTAAAAGTCTTTAAAAATGCTATGGTAAAACCCCTACTCTATACAGTAAACAAAACTGTAAGAGATGTATTGAGACATTTACATGCAAATTTACAGATAAATACTGTACATGTACAGTTCTTGGAACTGAAAAAGAACACAACATCTTATAATAAAAATTCACTCTTTAATCCATTTTAGAAACTCCCCCACCAGATGTAGAAAAGTCATACAGACTCAATATCAATGTTAGGTGAGCAGTTATAGTTGGACATCTTTTTTTAGATAGATAAATAAACTTGTTTGGTACCCATAATTCACTGCTTTGCACCCCCATAGGGCTCTGGAGGAACACCAAGTGAGGATGGCGATTCTGGACATCAGCCTGCCCACTGGCTTTGAGCCTGAAAACTCAGATTTAGAGTTGGTAAGACCAAACTCATGACATAATGTGGCATTAGATTAGCAATAGAAGATAACTCTGTAGCTAACCGTGTTGTAGCCTACCTAGACAGCATTTTAAGGCATATAGGTGCACTCCAGACATCTAATTTTAGCTGTAATTTTGGCCAGATTAAGCAGTACTGCATGTATCATTCATGGAAGATTCCCATAATGCATTGCGACAGGCTACATCCAAGATGGTGTAAATTGAGAAAAAAGTTGATAATAATGTTGATCATAAATAAAATAAATGTTTCATGTTCCTTCACTAGTGGTTTTTACTACCCACATTTAGTCTTTTTATGTCAAGGATTACACTTTTAGCTTTGCAACACGTTAACATTAATCTCTATTGAAATCAACTGTGAGTCGAGTCGAGTCTGTTTGTGTGGTGCACAGAATTGCTGACTATTAAGAGTGCTTTAAATTTGTCATCTTGACAGTTAGGATGCTAACTACGTAGGCAGCTGCCTACATAAATAATATGCAGCACGGCATCTTGTTAGGTTATAAAAGTGATAATGTCTAGTGTGACTTTCCAGCTCACAAATTCAGTGGATCGCTACATCAACAACTTCCAAGTGGTGGACAACCTGAGCGACAGAGCATCCCTCATAATTCACCTGTTTAAGGTAAGCTAACAGCCACCCTTATAGTTCATACTTTTTTAACATGGTGTGAATGAAGGCAGCAGTGAACATTTGTCTTTCCCTGAATGTCCCGGACAGGTGTCCAATAGTCAGACAGACGTGATCTCATTCAGACTTCATCAGAAATTTAAAGTAGGACTCCTTCAGCCTTCTACTGTCACAGTTTACCAGTACTACAACAAAGGTTCGTACACACATTTAATTAGCTTATGTTTGCTAAAGTACATCGTTAACCTAAACCCTTAAAGGGATAGTTCACCCAGAAATGAAAATTGTGTCATTAATTACTCACCCTCATGTCATTCCAATCCCGTAAGAATACAAATTAAGATATTTTTGATGAAATCCAAGAGCTTACTGACTCTGCATAGACAACAATGCAACTACCACATTCAAGGCCCAGAAAGGTAGTAAGGACATCGATAAAATAGTCCATGTGACATCAGTAGTTCAGTGGTAATTTCATGAAGCTACGAGAATACTTTTTGTGTGCAAAAAACACAAAAATTACGACTTAATTGAACAATTTCTTCTCTTCCGTGTCAGTCTTCGCCACACGTTCAGGTCAGTACCACAACACATGTATGTGGTGCTGCTGACAGGCTGACTTTCTTGTAAAATGAACTCTAGTTATCTTTGTTTTATTTACTAGATAGTCTGAAGCGCTAATTACGGTCTCTGTTGTTTCAGATAAACGCTGTAGCAGGTTCTACTCTCCTCCTGAAGACAAACAGCAGCTTGATCAGATCTGCAAAGACGATGTGTGCCGCTGCTCACAGGGTCAGTTTAGCAGGACTAACTTTGTGTTTTCAGTCAACTTCCTACCTTTAACCAGTAATAAAGCAGTTATAAACCTTTCTTCATAGGTGACTGTTGTGTACCAAAGGAAGACTCCTTGTCTTTCAGTAAAGAACAGAGGAAGGCCGTTGTGTGCAATGGATTACATCATGGTGAGTGTTTCTTCTGTTAAATCAATGTGTTTTTTGGGGGGAAGCCATCATGATCTCATCGATAAATGTCTTTTCTTCAGCCTACAGAGTCAAACTGCTCAGCATCAGCCAGAGTCACTATGACCAGTACGAGATGAAGATTGTGCAGGTTATCAAAGAAGGTACGTCTACTGGTGTTTGATTTTCTCACGTAACCAGCCGTCTGGCTCATGGATCTGTGTTTGTGTTTGTGTAGGGACAGAGGAAGGCCTGAACAAGAATGAAAGGAGGATGTTCCTCTCTCATGCGAGCTGTAGGACAGGACTTGGTTTGAAAGAGGGTCAGGACTATCTGATCATTGGGCCCATCACTGATGTTTGGCATGCAGGAAGCACGTCCAACAAGTGAGTTGCATAATAGCACTGAAAATGTATATATTATGGTTTGGCTTTCATAATTTGGTTGTTTGCTCTTTCAGGTACGTGTATACGCTGGGTAAGGACACTTGGGTCGAGCGCTGGCCATCCGAATCTGAATGCGGGGCTGGATCCACACTGCAGATGAAATGCAACGAGCTGAAGAGCTTCGCTAAGGAGCTGACAGAAAGCGGCTGTCAGACTTGAGGCAGTACTAATGGCAAAACTGTGGATTTTGAGTCTACGTCACTTTACGTGCCTAAATGATGATGATGTCATATTATACTGTATATCAGAGATTAAAGTATTACAAAACTGTGCTGTTACATTGTATATTTTTAAATCCTTTAAAATTATTATTAGTTTACGACTTTCAGAGTCTTTTCACACACTTGTTTTACAGACACAATTGGTACAACATGGCCATGATTAATGGAATTGAAACAATGAAACATATTAGTAAAAAAAAAAAAAAAAAAATGGTAAAACAAAATTTTATGATTTAACAAATGATTTAACAAAATTAAAACAAAGAAACATGAAACATTGGTCACAATTTAATGAAATGAAAACAAGAGAATGAATTAGTACAACGTGACCATGATTTAATAGAAATGAAACAATGAAACAAATGAATACAGCATGGCTGAATTTAACAAAATTAAAACGACAAAACAAATGAGTAAAACATGGCCATGAGTTAACAGAATGGTTATGATTGAAATAATTAAAAGCAAAACATTATTTTTTTTTCCTTAGAATTTTGATGGGTTTCACATATAGACAACATTGTATCATGAAAATTCTCAATACAAATACATCTTACTCAGTACAAAACTACATGGTACAGCATATACCAGACATGACTCTCAAATTGCTCTTTGCAGGAATAAAAGTTTATTCACGGCCGGGAGCCCACTGGTCACAACAACCGAGAGAAACCCCTGAACAGAAAGATACATGTACATTTATACCTTGTAGCTGAGTAAAAAGCATGTCACCTAACAAGTCTTCTTCATTGTAATTACTTGTACTGATGTGGAGATTTATTTGCCACATGACTGTTAGTTCTGCTGTTTTAAAGGGGTCATCGGATGCCCATTTTCCACAAGTTGATATGATTCTTTAGGGTCTTAATGAAAAGTCTATAATATACTTTGATTAAAAATTCACAATGGTTTTGTAAAACAACACCCTTTTAACCTTGCCAAAATCAGCTCTGCAAAAATCATCTCATTCTAAGGGGTTGTTCCTTTAATTGGAAACGAGCTCTGCTCACCCCGCCCCTCTCTTCTCTCTGTGGAAAGACGGTCTTGTTTACATTAGCCGCGTTTAGCCACTAAACTTCCTAACTACCACGTTATAAGGAAAGGCGACCACAAAGATTCATAAAAAAACGCTTATACTCACTTCTGCTGTAAGTGAAGCTGGATCATGAATGATTCGCGCGAACATAGACGGATATATGTAGATCGGGAGGCGCATTCACTTCACAAACAAACGTAATCCACTGCATCTTCAGCGGCTCAGATGTCGTGAGTAAATGACGACCACTACGTTAATTATTACATCCAGCAACACAACACCTCAATCGCTCAATCGGAGATATTCTTGTCTAACTTACATCCCTGGTCTGGCATCAAAACATGAAAAGTTACTGGACTGTGACAGCTGATCTGAGGTAAAACGCTCATGTCAATCAACTATTGTGGGAGTGGCCTCTGTGGGTGTGATGCCACACCGACAGGCATCTGAGAACGGCTCGATTTAAAAAAGGGGATATCATTTTTACAGATTAATTGAAAACCACTGCATGGATTTTTATCATTATAGGGTAGATTTGTACATACACTGCCAACACACATTTATGTTCAAACAACATGGAAAAAGTGAACTTAGCATCCGGTGACCCCTTTAAGCATTTTTGGGGAGGTAAGTATGTGGTTTTTGATCTTAGCATCCTTAGTCTGCACTTTTCTGAGCATTCTGTGTTGAACATAACCCTTTTGACTCCCTTTGAGGCCATTGTCATATAAATTAATGGCCAAAAGTTTTCAGATTTTAGTTGAAAACAGTGTCATGACAGCACCTCTTGTCTTTAGATTCTAAATAACATGCTCAAGAAGATTATCTTAAAACTCACTGTAGTTGACCTAAAGAAGAAAACTGCAAAAACTGACATTTATGGTAATATCCACGATAGATCTTATTCAGGGTAGCACCATATTTAAAGTTTTGACGGGAATTACAGTTTCATTCAAAATTATTCAGTCCCACAGAGACTGCGGTATTTTAAAAATACAAGCTTTTCTGAAGATCCAGGACTTTTTAAAAATTGCATCTACAACAGTTTACAGGCATATTAAAAGTGGTAATGTCAATATATATTGTAATGTTTTTGAGTTATGGGATTTTTTAATAACACAGCTATGTTATAATTATGCAACCTCTTTTCAACATTGCTGTTTTAAGTCACTTATCATTATGGTAGTAAACAAAATTGTCTTAAAACACAATTAAGCCTTTAGAAATGTACATGATAATGTACGTGCCAAAAATATCGGCAACCTTGAAATTCTGTTAGAAAATGCAACCCTTCTTTCAGAAAATTGTTGCAGTTGCAAATGTTTTGGTACTCACATGTTTATTTATTTATTTTATTATTATTATTATTTATTTTATTTTATTTTATTTTATTTTATTTTATTATTTTTTTTGCATTGGAACAACACAATAAACAGAGAAGAAAAGTCAAATCTGATACAATTCCACACAGAACCCAAAAAAGTGCACTGGACAAAATTATTGGCACCCTTAACTTAATATTTGGTAGCAGCCCCTTTGGAAAAAATAACTGAAATCAATCGCTTCCTGTAACCATGAATGAGTTTCTTACACCTCTCTACTTGAATTTTGGACCATTCTTCTTTTGCAGACTGCTCCAGGTCATTCAGATTTGAAGGATGCCTTCTCCCAACTGCTGTTTTGAGATCTCTCCACAGGTGTTCTGTGGGATTCAGATCTGGACTCATTGCTGGCCATTTCAGAACTCTCCAGTGCTTTGTTTGTAACCATTTCTGAGTGCTTTTTGAAGTGTTTTTCAGGTCATTGGCCTGCTGGAAGACCCATGACCTCTGGTGGAGATGCAGCTTTCTGACACTGACCACTACGTTGTGCCCCAAAATCCTTTGGTAATCATCAGATTTTATGATACCGTTCACACGGTCAAGGCATCCAGTGCCAGAAGCAAAGCAACCCCAAAACATCTTTGAACCTCCACCATGTTTGACTGTAGGGACTTCTTTAAAGGCCTCATTTCTTTTTCTGTAAGCAGTGCCATGATGTCCTTTACCAAAAAGCTCTACTTATGTCTCATCTGTCCACAGTACGTTCTCTCAGAAGGATTGTGGTTTTGTCACATAAGTTTTGGAAAACTCCAGTCTTGCTTTTTTATGCAGTGGTGTCCTCCTGGGTCTCCTACCACTGCACCCCTTTTTGAGGGATAGTGCGAGCTGACAGTGTTGTACCCTGTGTCTGCAGATCAGCTTGAATTTGTTTGGAAGTTAATCAGGGTTCTTTATCCACTATTCGAACAATCCTTCATTGTAATTTTTTGTTCATTTCGCTCTTCCGTCCACATCCAGGGAGGTTAGCTACAGTGCCATAGGCTGTAAACCTCTTGATGATATTGCACACAGTGGACACAGGAACATTAAGATCTCTGGAGATGGACTTGTAAGCCTTGAGATTGTCCATGTTTTTCCACATTTTTTCTCTCAAATCCACAGACAACTCTTTACACTTCTTTCTTTTCTCCATGCTCAGTGTGACACAACATAAAGGTTGAGTCAACTTTTCTCCATTTTAAGTCTTTACAGGTGTGATTACTATATTGCCCACACCTGTTACTTGCAACAGGTGTGTCTAAATACAAATTACAAGTGCATCACATGCTTGAAAAGCAATTATTTCTTACAATTTTGGCAAAATTGTTTCGTCCATTTTTGAGGTCTGTGTGAAATTTTATCAAGTTTGACTTTTCTTCTTTGTTTTTTGTGTTGTTGCAGTGCAAACAAAAACGACAAGCATGTGAATACCAAAACATTTGCAATTGGAACAATTTTCTGAGAGGTGTTGCATTTTCTGACAGAATTGCAAGGGTGCCGATATTTTTGGCCATGACTGTATATGTTACACATACATACATTTATCCCATGCATGTGCTGAAGTTGAGTAGCAAATATAGTAAAGTCAACAGAGCTCTCACAAAAGCTAAAGAAAATAAATAGTTTTATTATATTAGAAAGTCTAAGGCTATTTTTTGAGCAAAAAAGCACAATATCATAAAATGTTTGATTAGAGCAACCAAGAAAAACCTGCAATGTACAGCCAAAGACTTGCAAGATGACCCGATGAAAGGAGGGAAAACATTTCAATGCAGTGTATAAGAAGAACACTAGACAAGTATGGCCTTCATGCTGAGGCCTCTTACCGAATACCACTCTTGACCAAGAAGAGCAAAAAGGCTGACTTGAACATGCTAAAATTTATTTGGATAGACCTGTGGAGTTCTGGAAGAATGTTTTATGGACTGATGTGACCAAACTGAATCTTTTTGGACCTGTGGATCAGCAGTATGTCTAGTGCAAAAAAGGCAAAGCTTAAAAGCAAAAGAACACCATCTTTTGTCAAACATGGAGGTGGGGCAGTCCTGTTGTGGGGTTGTTTTACTGTAGCAGGAAGTGGAAACCAAGACCGTATGAAAGACATCATGGATTCTTTGAAGCATCAGGCCATTTTGGCAAGAATTGTGATGCCTTTAGTGCAATGACTGAAGCTGATGATCACTGGACTTTCCTGGAGGACAGCAATCCCAAAGTATACATCTAAATCTACTTACTGTATGCTTGTTTCATGGATTAGTCATATAATGTTCTTGAGTGGCCTGTTCAGTCTCCAGATGTAATTCTCATTGAAAATATTTGGTTGAATTTGAAGAAAGCAGTGGCAAAGTGAAAGCCAAAGGCAAGGAATGGGCAAAGATTGCAGTAGAGAGGTGACAAAAGCTTCTAAGAACTTCCATACAGTGTTTATTGGTGGTTTTCAAGAATAAAATAATAATAATAATAGGGGTATAATAATAATAATAAGCTGAATAATTTTGAACATGAATGTTTAGAGCCAATTTGATTATTCTTATTATTATTTTTATTCATCAACTTACATTCTCAGAATTACTCAAATGTGTATTAATAAACTTTCTCCAATAGTGTACTGATCCCTTTATTGAATTGTCTTCACAAAATGTTGTACTCTGTAGCAAAATGTCTTTCAGGTCAAGGGGGTTGAATAATTTCTACTGGAACTGTAAAAAAAAAGAAGAAAAAATTAAAAATGAACCTGTGAGGGATAGAAGTACAGTGCATTCAATGGATTGTACTGATGTTTAACATAATGATTGTTCAGCTGACAAAACGTCTTTCTGACAAAACAAACAAACAAACAAACAAAAAAACTTCCAGCAGTCAATAACTCTCAAAACTGTTTTAGTCATTTTATACAGTGCGTACTATTGTTAAGACTGTCTATCCCTTACAGCCTTATTTCATCCGTGTTAAATTCAATATGGCGTCTAACCTGACCAAAGTTCATAGCACATCGTGTGACAAAGGTGAATGCAACACGTATTGCAAAAAGCACAGAAACCCTGACATCATGACAGAACGTTTTTCCACTCAAATGTTCTTAATAAAATATAAAACTCTGCTTTTAAAAGCGTTTTGTTGACAATAGTTTAAGTAGGCTCAGAGATGTTTCTATGCTGAATGCCTGAATTCATTTGAATATTGCCATTTGTTTGTGCTTAGATTAAAGCAAATATTACACAAGAGTTTCTCAAAGTTTTGAGCTGACAGTGTTGTGGGTTAGTGGGAGGGATATTTGGGGTTTTTTAGCTCTCCTGCTGTCTCTCTGACATATTGTGAGAGTTCAGTCCAGCAGGAAGATGCTTTTTCCACTGCTGTTGTGGACCACACTGCTTTGTCGCTTCTCAGATGGCCAGTGAGTTTAATATTATATTAATAACATTTCATGATGTACAAAATTTGTACTTTTCTTCTCTATATTATTTAAGATGTGTTTATCTTTTCAAATGAGCAGCAAGCGAACAGTTTGGGGACCTATAATATTAAAAAAAATTATCGCTAAGAACTTAATTTGGACATCTTTAAAAGCGATTTTCTTTGTATTTTCACTTTTTTTGCACCCTCAAATTCCAGATTTTCAGATTACCGTGATCTGGTCATCAACGAGTCTCCGATGTAAGTACACAACTGTCCTCGGTCCTATGCCCTTAAAACTAACACACAGATTCCTAATTAATGTACAGAGAACAGAGGAGTAGTCCTGACACACCATCATGAGGGGCCTGTATTCCCGGTATTGTTTTCTTGGCACATGAGGACCTTCCGCATTTTGTTTAAACAGATCTATTTATTTACTGACTTTTTCTTTCTTTCTTTCTATAATAGTAATAGTAATAGTATTTCAAGCTGTTCAATGGGCCTCATTCATGAAACACGAGCAGAATGAATTTTTGTGTAAATCTTTACTAAACTTTCGAATTCATGAAAATGTTTGTATTTTCAAAATGTCAGTTGGTACAAAATGTACACCGGCTCCCTACCACGTAGGCTACTCCCTCCCAGCAAACTGATGACGCTGAATTTTGATGCACTGCCATAATAAATACAAGTTCATTTGCCTTTGCCCTCTTTAGTTATTTATTTATTTTGAGCTTCTATAGAGTTGATAACCGTAAAACACAGTGCTGGTCACTGACACTAACCTGGCCGTAAACGGAGGGAGTTGGAGGGGGGCAGGACAAATACCGACAACCATTCTACAATAATGGAGAAGTCAAAAGTGCTTTTTTTGTATTTAGTAAAATTCTTAAAAATGACATGCTATACGCAACTAAGATGGAAAAACGCTGTGACAACAAAGCGATCTCAAGCGCCACCGGCTGGCCGTTTTCAGCTTTTTTTGCAGCTGGCAAAAAACTCTTTGGTCAGACGCTTTAATTGAATATTTATTGTTAGGCATATGGCTTATTAATCGTTTTTTTTTTTTTTTTTTTTTTGCATTTATGCAATATACTGGAGCCAAACCTGAGAAAGCAGACCAGATATTCCACTGCGTTCCTGGACACGCATTTTGCATAGCTATAATTCATAGGCGGGGATTATGCTAATTGTGAATGAGCTTGCATGTGCGCCCTATTTAGGAATGATTGGAATTCATTAACATACACGTTTAACGATCAAATCGGACGTTTACGAAGCGTTTGTGAATCCAGAGGAGAGGTTCTGGGAAGGTCTGTTTTAGATCCAAATTATTTAGAATTTACTCACTGTTTACAAAAGTGATGACAAAAGTGAGTGTTTACAAAAGCATGAATGAGGCTCATTGTTTTTTTTTTTTTTTTTTTTTTTTTTTTTTAGGTTATAATTACAACAACTCAATTATCTCATTACCATTTTTATACCTGAAGGTATTGCATTAATAACAGTAAAGAATTGGCAAATCCATGTTTTAAAGTGAATGAATTATAGTCTAACATATTACCACTCTCATCCATTAAATCCAATACTGACCAAATATTTCTATTTACCCATTCCTCAAAAAATAAGGATTTTTTTCTATGTAGAATATATTTGTTATTCCAGATCGGAGTATTGTGGGGTGTGAAATTGTGTGTGTGTGCCAATTTCCAACATAATAAGACTTCACTGGAATTTTGGGTAAATCAAAGTCACATTTGGGAAGAAAGCGGATACCACCCAATTTACGAAACAAAGCTGAAGGCACCGCATACCAAAAGCTCTCAGTATTACCTAAAAACATTTGAAGCCACTTAACTTTTAACATAGTATTCATACTCTCAAATTCAATTACATTGAGACCACCTTCTTTGTACATTTTAATAATATCAGATTTTCTAATATAATGAGTTTTGTGCCTCCAAATAAAGTCCAAATAAAGTCATACCTTTTTTGATTGCTTGTTTTTATAATAACTGAAGAGGGAGCTACAGCAAAAGCTGGATAAATCAGTCTGGATAAGTATTCAACTTTGGTTAGAAGAATCCTCCCGAAAATTGATACGTCTCTCTGCAGCCAGCAATTCAAGATACCATTGGCTTTTCGTAATTTATTTTCAAATTTTTCTTTCATACTAATTTTCAAATCTTTGGAAATCTAAATGCCTAGATATTTCACTGTCTCTTTAACTGGAATGTTATATAAGGACAAATCTTGAATAGGGTGTAGGGCCAAAAGTTCACATTTATTTAAATTTAGTTGGAGGCCTGAAGCTTTACAAAAGGAATTGATCAGAGAAATAGCCAGAGGGATTTGGTCTTTGTTTTGTAAAAATAAAGTAGTGTCATCTGCTAGCTGACTGATTGCTAAGGTTTTCCCAAATACGTTTAATTTCTTCACCGATAAATCATGCCTAACCATAGTGGACAACATATCTACAGCTAAAATAAATAAAAGAGGGGACAATGGGCATCCTTGAATCTGAATCTGAAATCTTTGTGTGGTACCAAAAGGAAGGGAAACTGAACTATTCATGTCTCTGTAAATCATTTTTATAACATTAATAAACTGTTCACCAAAACCAAAAAGTTTTAAAGATTTAAACAGAAAAGTGTGCTCTATCATATCAAAGGTCTTTCTAAAATCTAAAAATAAAATGAATCCATCATCCTCTATCAAGTGACTGTACTCCACCAAATCCATCACCAACCTTATATTATTATGAATAGATCTTCCTTTAAGAAATCCTGATTGCAATTTGTTGATTAAATTATGAATGCCCACTTTTAATCTATTAACATATATATGTGTAAAAATGTTATAATCATTATTGAGCAATGTGATTGGCCAAAAAATATCCATATATCTCATGTCTTTATCTGGCTTAGGGATTAGTGTAATCAAACCCTGATTCATAGTAGGGCCTAAAGACCCATCTTTAATGGACTCAACAAAAGCATTAAATGATAATAATCTAATATCATTCCAAAAAAATTTGTAAAAATTGGAGATTTGTTTCATTTTAGGTTTTGAACTGCTGAGTCAAGTTCTTCAATATACAACTCAGAATCACAGCAATCTCTCCAATCATTGTCAATGTGGGGAATAAAATGTTTATTTTATCAAAGAAATTGTTACACTCTATTGGGGAGAAGTTGGAAGAGTACAAATCATTGTAAAACTTATAAATTGTCTTACTTATTAGAGTAGGCTCCATACATTCAACACCATTTATCATTAGTGAAAGGATTGAGTTACCTGACTGATGTCTTTTTTCTAATCTACAAAAATAAGAAGTACTCTTTTCACCCTCTTCTATCCACTTAGCCTTAGAACGTATATATGCACCTTTGGCTTTCTTAATATAAAGATTGTCCAGTTCTAATTGCAAAGAGGCCATTTTGTCTTTTTCAGTATCATTCAATCCACTTTCACTACAATATTTGTTAATTTCAGAAATAATATTATGTTCCTGTTGCCTCCTTATTTTGGCAATTACTTTACTGTAATTAATAGAAAATTCACGAATTTTAAATTTGAGGAATTCCCACCTGGCTTTATTAGAATTAAAGTTATTACTGTTCTTAATTTCCAGGATTAAATCTTTAACTTTATTACAGAATCTTTCATTATTAAGTAAATCTGAATTAAATATCCAATATCCCTTAATCCTTAAAGTGTTGTGAACTGGTTTGCATAATAGTGAAATGGTACAATGGTCTGTCAAAGGTGCTGCAGAAATAGTAAATTTCGTTAAGTTACCTGAAATAAGCCAATAATCAATTCATGATTTGCTGGAGGCATTGGGTCTTAACCAAGAGAACTTCCTGAGATTAGGATTGAGATATCTCCAAGCATCTATCAATTTACGACTAGTGCAGAAGTGTGAGACCAAAGGATTTGGTTGAGAAATTAAGCTTTTGGGAGGATATCTATCAAGTGTCTTATCCGGTACAACATTAAAATCTCCACCTACAACAATATTATCTGTAGGGTATGTTCTCTTTAAATCAGAGATTACAGAAGAGACCTTTTTAAGTAAATTTTGGTTCAGTTTATAATTATTGTGGCCATATACATTAACCAAAGTGAAAAAAATATGTTCAATCTCTTAAACAACCGCTAACCAGTGTCCACTAAAATCAGTTCTAGAAGAAATTACTTTCCCTGGACAGATATTAAATAAAAGTGCAGTACCTGTGGAGTGGGAGGAACCATGGCTAAGTATCAACTTATCTCCCCATTGACTAGACCAAAAAGCAGTATCCGTTAAAAAAGAATGTGTTTCTTGTAGAAAAGTGCAGTGAGAACCATTGCTTTTACAAAATAAGAACATTGGTTTTCTTTAAATCTTATTTTGAATGCCCCTAACATTCAATGACATTAAAGAAAACTGTAACTTAACTGGAAACATAATAAAAAAGAAACATACAAAATGTAACGAAAAGTGCAAACACTTGTATGAGAAAGAAAGGTTTCATCAGGTTATATAACCACAAACCTAGAACAAACCTCACAACCTAGTGCGTCTCCAAAACAGTCCTATCTCATACCAATCTACCCTTAATCAGTTCGCATGAACAATCATGTCGAGTCAACACGTTTTCCTTCAATGTAACCGAACGGTCCACGAAAGTACGCTTTCTTTCCTGCTTTACGCGCCTGATCGAGCAAAGGCCATAGCATAGCGCGTAGCACATGCTTCGTCTGATCCTCCGTGAATCGAACTCGGCGGTCCCGGCAGACTCATGAGTTCTTTGTTAATTGCCAAAATTCATCCCTGTACTTTCGC
Organism: Cirrhinus mrigala; assembly: GCA_036247105.1. Classification (NCBI taxonomy): domain Eukaryota; kingdom Metazoa; phylum Chordata; class Actinopteri; order Cypriniformes; family Cyprinidae; genus Cirrhinus; species Cirrhinus mrigala. The sequence continues at coordinate 13,949,836 of CM070028.1, forward strand.
ATTGCAAATTGCACAATCATCTGCCTTGGTTTCCCTGGCTCCTTCTTGCCGATTCGATGTACTGTGTCAACAATGTCATTTAATTTCTGAACCAGGTGCGGTGCGATTTCAGCAAAAAGACCGATCACTTCCTTGCGGGGATCCTCTTCAGGCTTCTCTTTTATACCGTTGATCCGGAGATTCCATCTTCTTTTATATCGCTCGAGTTCAGATGTTCTTCTCGCCAGGTCTTTGTGTGATGAAGTTAGTCCCAGAAGTGAATTTCTCGTCTCTAGACACTTTTCTTTGCAGTCTTTAATTTCAGCAGCATTGAACTCGACAGCCTTGGAAATCTCTGCAATCATGACACTGTTCCTTCGCATCTGATTCTCCATTTCTTCAAGTTTTTTATCTTGTGAGTCAAATCGAGCCGTCAATGAAGTTATGGCTTGCAGAAGCGTTGCATTGGTGATATCCTCATCGTGGGGTCTTAATTTTTTCAAGGCGTTCGATTTAGTAGGGGTGAAATGAGGCGAATCGTCGGGAGGTTAGTTTGCTGTGAAGATTTCCGCATTTTGAAGACATAAAACACATCTATAATGTTTAAATGTTAATTTGAGGTAGACGTAGATGAGATTTGTATGTTTCAAAACTAACTTTGAAGAGTAGCTAGGGAGCTCGGTTAAAACACGTGTTCAGCCCGCCGTCTTATCCGCCTCCACACAAGGAAGTCGTTGGAGACAGCGTATGTTTCAGGCGTCATGTAAGGCGACATTCATGGACGGCGTATATGTCAGGCGTCATGTAAGGCGACGCACCTAGTTCAGACGTACTTATCACACGTACATTAGGCTCGTTTGAGATGCGCCTCGCCTGAAATGTAGGCGAGAGTAGGCGGCTGCAGTGAGGGGAGGAGTGAAATAAGTGCAGTCAAGACGGACAGTTCTGACCTCTCGAAGTAGAACCGATATCTGCGAGATCAAAGGCGGATATCGCGTTATCACACTCACGTGCTGTGTTGCTGATAACATAATATAATTTCACCTCTGTTGTTTTTATATGAAAATAAATATGATGAACAAGACACTCAAAGTGCTTGCTATTTAATTCCATACGAAAGGCGTATTTATCATCCATTTTTACTTTAATACAAACGTGTTAGATTTTTATAGAAACGTGACAACAATCACATATCTCACGCAGAGATTGCACTGGCATAGTGTTTGGGAATATTCATGCACAATTTAAACATATAACCACATGATATTAGACTAAAAAATAAAACATTTTACAAAAGAACAGCAACATCACGGTTGCTGGATAGTGGTAAATACTTACATTATTTTAATACATAGTGTGTTAAAAGAACATTTTAGTTTATGGGGCCTATCGATAGTGCCTCAAAATAGCCCAGCTGATATAGATGTTCTTAAGATTATCTTACTAAAGAATATTTTTTTAGTATTGTGGCGGAGCACTAAGGGATTGAGGATGTAGCACGACTACGCCACCCTGGATCTCGCCCAGGGACCTTTATGATTTAAATTTTTGTTTTAGGCAACACAGGTCAGCTCACGATAAACTGGCCAGAGACGTAGATACAAAGGATCAAGTTTATTAGAATAAAAGAGGGAATTATTACAAAAATGGAAAAAGGGAAGAACAATCACAGAGATCAACAATCACAAAGATCACACTTCACAAATACAATAGTGGGCAACCTGGGTCATCAAGGACATCCAAGAGCTCCAGTACAGGAACCGAGGCTTGACAGTAGGGCATAAGGGCGCAATCGGCCTCCACAGCAAAACACCCCTCACTTAAAACCTGTGACACACGCGTACACACACTCACACAAACACAACCACTCCAACCAGCACTCGTGAAAGAAGCACCAACACCAGAAATCCGCCACTGCCTTAGGCACTCAGCTATATACAATATTAAAATGTTTCGCGGTGCGACCAGTAAGAAAAGCAAACAAAAATAAACAAGTTAAAATCTAGCTCAACTGAATATCACTCCAATTTTGTGATTGGCTGTGTAGTGTGGGCCTGGCCCAAGCTTGGCCCACCCTGGCCTCCTCGTGGATCCGGGCCTGACCATGGCTTAATTTTAGCTATAAAATTGGAATTATATTATCATTATATATATTATCATTATATATAATTATTATATAATAATTATATATAATATTATATATAATAACATAATAAATAATATTATAATGCGATTTGACTACTTTGATGTCTACACTTTATTAAACGCTTATTTCAGACATGAAATTCTGCAAAAAATAGTTTGTGTATGATAAAAAAAAATTATACATTTCAGCATTCGAAAAATCAGAAACATCTGCAAAGTTTTAATTAGTTTACATGGATATGACAACTAAAAATAATAGGTTGTAAAAATGATACATAATAACCTGCAGGGAACGTTCTGGGAAGGTTCTTTTTAGGTTATAAAATTAAACCAAAAAATAATGGAGGGAACATTTATAGTGAAGGTTCAGAGGCATGCGGATCCATTTGCAGCTTTATTAAACAATCTCAAGGTCAGACAGGCAGGGATCAGAAACAGCGTCGGGGGAGACAATCCAAAAGAGTAAACAGTAGACAGACGAGAGTCGGGGCAGGCGTCTAGCAGAGCAAACAAGAGTAATCCAAAGCAATAAAGTCAAAGGGCAGGTGGCAAGGAATCAGCGGTTGATAAATAGTCCAGGATCAAACTCAGATAATCCAACAACAAGGTAAACACTCAGAAATGTAGCCATAGCAAAACAAGACTTTGCGAGGAGTGAGAGTCTGGAAGCAGTTTATGAAGGCTGGCTGAAGGGTGACACCTGGGCAGGTGATCAGGCCCAGGCACGGGGTATATGGGAAATGTATTCCGAAATGGTTAGTACTTGTGAGAGGTTGCCCTCCGGTGGCGATCGGAGGGAGTCACAGAGGCCTGATTCATGACAACGTTCTGGAAAGGTTCTTTTTAGGTTATAAAATTAAACCAAAAAATAACCCGCAGGGAACGTTCCTAGAACGTTCTCATTTGGTTCCCAAAAAAAAAAAAAAAAAAATCAAATGGGAAACACAGGGGAACGTTCTGTGTTTGCTGGGTCGGTTCGGGGGTCACAATTCGATGCGATTTCGGTACAACAGGAAAAAAAACAAATTTATTTTGAACAGTAGTACAAATTGCAATAGTTTTCCACCTAGATGTTAAAATACTAAATATTATATCAAATTATAATGCTATATATATATATATATAGTATAGAGAGAGAGAGAGAGAGATTTAGTTAACAGATACATTTTTGTGACAAAGGAAACGCAAATGGCAGAAAGTGACATCCTATTAGTTTTCTTTAATTTACAAAAGATCTTTTTACAGTGATGCATTATTAATAAGACAATAAATAAATGTTTTAAGTTGATTTTGCTGGTATAAGGAAACAGTTGAAGTAATCGTGGGGGCACACACAGACAAAACATATCAGTTCCAAGCTTTTAGCACTGCTAACTTGACAGTGCAGTTGGTACTTTATAGAAATAAAATACAGTGAACCAAACGCGCCCGCCTCATTGTTTCAACGTTGGAACGCGACTGAAGTACAAAGCCCATGATTTATGTAATAAATAAGAGTTTAGCATTTGGATACATCGCAAATATGGAATATTATGGAATATTTGGATTTGTGCCAAATGAGAGAGGTATGAGGATACATGAGCACAAAGCTCCATTTCGCAAACAGATGCATACGCAAGCCTTTAAAGTAACTTTATACTCCTTTGTCAGTGTTTTTTACAGTCTGTGTTTGTCAGTGAGAGACGCGTTCAGAATCAGCACATGGTCACTGTCTAGTGGACTTAAAATGCGCAATTTACGCCATTTGCTGTTCTTCTGTTGGCGGTTATCAAACAGCGTTGCATTACTGCGGGGGCCCCCTTCTGGATTGAGGGTGAATTGCTTGTATTCGTTGTAAGGCCTCATGCACTGAACTGAGATGTCTGTACTTGACTGTTTGGTACGAATACATGTGTTGTTACACCCCTACTACAAAGACAACATTAATATAGTGTAGTGGACGCGACAAAGTGGCCGTTGCAAATCATTTAAACTTTGTGTCAGTATGTCATAAGGAAGGAAGGAAGCAGCAGTTTACCATTTGGGATTTGTCGTGTCGTGCCACATCAAGTGTAGACAACATCACTGATTATAATGAGTTCTACTGTATTATGTGGTGCCCGTGTCCAGTGTGTTTTAGTGGCTCAGATGTCGAATAAGCAGTCAAAAATAATGACTGCTGTGTTTATTATTACATCCAACAACAATACACCTCAATTGCTTATGAGACATTCTGCTCCAGCGTTGAAACAATGGCGGACTGTTTACAGCTCACTCAGGGCGGGTTTTATTAAAACAAACAAACAAACAAACAAAAAAAAAAACGCTGTGTGGATTTTTTATCATTATAGGGTGGTTGTGTATACACTGCCAAGACACATTTCAGTTCAAACTACATTTAAAAATGAATTTTGCATCTGATGACCCCTTTAATGATGATTATTATTATTATTTAGTTTTCAATCCATTATTCTTTTTATTTATTTCTTTTTCTTTATAGGAAGAATAACACTGTTATTAGTGTGTTATTGGATATGTGTTTTCTGGTTTAGGTTTTCTGTTTTAGCTCCAGCAAAGATAAGACCTGGAACAAAACAGAACATCTTGCTGGAGGGTCACAAACTGTCCCAGGCGTTAACAGTCTCCATCAGGATCTATGATTACCCAGCCTCCGAAACTGTCTTAATGATGGGCTCTGTTATCCTCAGTTTAGACAACAACTACAGCGCCCTTACAACCATTGAGGTGAAGTTAGCTATGATTGTGTTTTTTCGAGTTCAGAGTAAACTTGGATGGTTAAATTTGTTTAAATGTTGTGTGCTGAAAATGAAATGTCTTTTTATTTAGATTGATCCAAATTTGCTGCAACCTGATGGAAATAAGAAATATGTGAAGCTAGTTGCTCAGTTTGGCACATACCATAACGCAGAAAGAGTATTACCGGTGTCATTCCACTCTGGATACATCTTCATTCAGACTGATAAACCGGTTTACAACCCTGGAGACACAGGTCAGCTCTCACATGCATGAGCACTTGCCATACTGTTCATTTATTATCAACATTGTTATTTTTTCCTGATCACTGTAATTTTTCAGTGCATTGCAGAGCTTTTGTGTCTGACACTGAATTCCATGCTGCTGAGAAGACCATTTCTCTGGAGATTCAGGTGAATGTCACTGGCAATGACGTGGACATCATTACAGTATTTGCAAGGAAATATTGTACTTTTCTAGGACAATGCTTTACAGCACAATTGGCACATGTTTCAGAATCCAGATGGTATTACAGTGCATGATACATTCAGAGCCAAAGCAATTGATGGGATACTTTCTAACTCCTACACCCTCTCATCTGTAGTCAAGTATGCACACAGAACAGAAATTATACATTCTAAAATAATAATGAATTGACAAAAATTGATACTGATTTACCTGATTAGATAGATGGCTGCTGACTAAGTATATTTTGATTCTCTAGAGAGGGCAAGTGGAAAGTTGTTGCAGAGTTTGATCAGGGAAAAAAGAACATTTTCAGCCGAGAGTTTGAAGTAAAAAAATACGGTACATCCTTCATATTACCTTCAGATTCTACTAGATGTTTCTCTGTTGTTGGGTTAACAGCATTTATTATTTCTCCCAAGTGCTCCCGGCATTCAACGTCACTTTGACTCCAAAGACATCCTACCTCAGACTAGATGCGGAAAAGTTGGAGGTAGTAGTAACAGCTAGGTGTGTGAATCCACCTGCTCTGAAAGATCTCTGTATTGAATTCTTACACTTGTGTTATGTAAATTACCAAATATTTTGAGGTCAATGTATGCATTTCTTCCAGGTATCTTTATGGTGAACCAGTGAAAGGTGTTGCGTATGTGCTGTTTGGTATTGAAGTTAACGGTGAAAAGAAGAGACTCACATCTATAAAGCAACTAAATGATGTAAGTGGTTAAACAAGAAAAAAAAAACTTTAGTTTAAGAACCTTAAATCAGCTTTATAGAAAGAGATTCTTGTTACTCCATGTCTTATTTTGCAGCTGAATGGAGGAATTGTTAGTTTGACTATGGAGGAGATAAAGAAGGTCCATCCTGACTTAAACAGCCTACTGGGGTCTTCTGTGTACGTCAAAGCATCAGTAATGACCAGCTCAGGTGGGAAAATCATTAAAAAAACAACTTAAAACCACCCACAATGCAAAAGCAACTGCATAGAATCCCTTAGGCAACCACTCCAAACTCTGTAGCATCATTATTTCCAGTTTTTGAAAAAACCCTTAACACTTTCTCCTCTCTCCTCCTCAGGCAGTGACCTTGTGGAAGCAGAGAAATCCGGCATTAAAATAGTAATGTCACCTTACGTGCTCTCCATCAAGGACACACCAAAGTATTTCAAACCTGGCCTGCCATTAGGCATAGTGGTAATTTTCATTTCTGTTGTGACAGTTACTACCTGAAGACATGAAGTTCACCCTTCATGTCATTTCAAACCTTTCTGACTTCATTTTGAGAACAAAAATTGAGAAATGCAGCAAAATTTTCTAGCTGCTTTTTTACTGAAGTTTTCATTAGCGCTGCCAATAGATGGTTTGCACTTATGTCACAGTTTGGTCAGTTACCCGGATGTGCAGCCATGTTGAAGATACTCAGATGTAAATAACAGCATGGATTACACAGTTAATGTACTACTGAATATGTTGTTTTGCTAATTTATTCTGTCTAAACCACTGGGAAAAAAAAAAAAAAAAAAACGTGTGGAAGCTGCTAAATCATGTAAAGAAGGACTTAGTAAGCAGGAAAGGGCGCAATATTTTGACAAACTAAAGTTAATACATGGTAAAGATGCATATGAGCAGTATTAATTAAGATATTAGTCTAATATTTCACCTACCTGACCGGAAATGATAAGAACAAACACAAATGTTGCCAAGATTCTTGCCCTGGAAATCCTGGTTCAGTTTGGCCAACCACAAATGCCTTTTGTTCCTCAGACAGTTTTTTGCACTCTTCTCCTTGATTTGTTATAACTTTTGGCAGTCTTTAGTATTCCAAAGGTTTTTCCTGGTCTGACTGATTAGTACAGCCCAAGACATGGCAATAACTGACCATTTTCAGCAGCAATAATCAGTATATATATATATATATATATATATAATCACATTATATATTAGTCCTTACAGTATTTCATTTTTAAATTTTTATTTTAGTTTGAGTTTTTCTTTTTTTTTTTTTTTTTTTTTTAATGTTTCTATTAATATTTTATTTTTATTTCAGTTTCAGCTTTAGTAACGATGAGGCATTTTGACAACGGAGAGAGGATTCACTTACAGGCTTTATTCAAAGAGCGTGGTCAAAACAGTCAAACACCAGCAAACAATATATCCACGGCAGAGGCAAAAGAGTAATCCACAAACAGGCAATGGTCAGGGCAGGCAGCAAAATATTCTGGAACAAGGAAACAGTCTGGGATCAAAAACACGAAGGCAAGAAAACTAAAAACACGTAAAGAAATAGGGAAACTACAAATGCATGGAAAGGCTATACAACGTAAGGCTAAACGATCACCAGCAGAGTGTGTGTGTGTGTGTGTGCTGTAGTCCTTCTGATTGTAAACAGGAGTGACTTCCAGACACTCCTTAACAGCAACAGGAACACTCCTCAATGAGGAGGGAGGTGGAGTGGAGGTGGAACAGGGGGAGGGATGGAGGGCCAAGTCCATGAGGAAGGGGAGGAACAGGGTACTGAGGCAGAGCCGGCGGGGCAGGAAGCCAAGGTGGCACAGGGCACCAAAGCAGAGCAGGGAGCCAAGATGGATCCAGGAGACAGGGCAGAGCCGGTAGACCAGGGAGCCAGGAAGAAGCAGGCAGAGCTGACGGAACTGAAGACCACCATGGCGGAGCAAGCGAAGCTGAAGAGCACCAGGATTGAGCTGAAGAGCACCAGGGCAGAGCAGTAGACCTCCATAGCCATGACAGGACAGGCAGAGAGTTTGGGACTGGCCTTCTTGGCCGTGACTGAACAGTCACAGAGCTCAGAAACGACTTCCTCTGTCATTTTTCCTGGAACGGAGTCGGGGACAGGAGCGGGATCTGGGACAGATTGAAGGGTTGGAGTGAACTCTGGAGCATACTCTGGGACTGGAGGAGGCTTGGAAATAGATTCCTGAACTAAAGCGGGTTCTGGATTAGACTCATAGACTCTGGAGCAGACTCTTGGGCTAGAATGGGCTCTGAAGTGGACGCATGGACTAGAGCAGGTTCACGGACTGGAGCGAACACTGACCTTTGTTCAGAGGCTGAAGCAGACACAAGACTGAGATCAGGGGTGGAAACAGACATTGGATTGTGGTCGGGGGCTGGAATTATCTCTGGGTTAAACTCAGGAACAGAAGCCCTCTCTAGGCTAAACTCAGGTTCAGAAGCCCTCTCTGGACTAAACTTGAGAACAGAAGCCATCTCTGGGCTAATCTCAGGAACAGAAGCCCTCACTGGGCTAAACTCTGGAACAGAAGCCCTCTTTGGGCCAAATTCAGGAACAGAAGCCCTCTCTGGGCCAAACTTGGGAGCAAAAGCCCTCTCTGGGCCAAACTCTGGAACAGGAACATTCTGAGGGTAGAACTCTGGATCAGGAGCAGTCTTTCGACTTGGTTAGGGGCTGGAGCCATCTCTCTACTCTCCAGGAGGTTCTGCAGTAGAAGCTGGCACCTCTGAGGGAATTGTGGCAGTGTGTGCAGCCCAAACACATAGAATGGCGATAGCAATCACAGGCAGGACAGAAAGCATCGCTTCTAATTCTGTGAGTGTTGAAACAGTGTCACTGGCGAGCGTAGAGTCTACACTGCTCATGAGCGTAACCCACAGCTCACACAGACACCAGTGGTGGTTCATAAGTCCATAATGGAAAAGGTCCTTTAAAATAATTTAATCAAACAGCACTTGGGAAGACAACTCACAGAATTGATCAACGTAATTCTTTATAGATTGGTCTGTCTGCCGAAAGTGCAATAGCTGATTAACTGGGTCCATTATTGGTCTGGAACACTCAAAAGGCTGCTGGATCCGGGTATGGCTGGTGATTCTGTAACAACGAGCCATCGTGACAATGGATCCACTTGCAGGCTTTATTCAAAGAGCGTAGTCAAAACAGGCAGAGTCAAACATCAGCAAACAGTATATCCAAGGCAGAGGCAAAACAGTAATCCACAAACAGCCAATGGTCAGGGCGGGCAGCAAATCAATCGGGAAACGGCTCATGATCAAAAACATGAAGGCAAGGAAAATAGGAGCATGGAAAGAAACATGGAAACTAGGATTACTTGGAAAGGCTATACAACGTAAGGCTGAGAAAATAACCAGCAGAGTATGTGTGTGTGAAACAGCTAAAGTCCGATAATGAGTTCCAAGGCAGAGGGTTTTGGGAAATAGAGTCCGGGGTGAGTGGCAAAGGTATGGGGTGGAGTGCCCTCTAGCGGAGCTCATTGGCATTTCAGCTAGAGATTGTGACAGTACCTTCCGTACTTCAAACTGAACTACTTTTATTTCACTTATTCCAAACAATAATCTAATCCAATGTCATGATTGTATTGCTGATATTAGTCCCTGATGCATTATTCAATTAGCAAATATGTTTTGTTTTTAGGTTACTGTGAGTGACCACAATGGATCTCCAGCCCAAAATATTCCTGTTAAAATCAGTTTTCTTAAAAACCCAATGACCGAACACAGTGGAACCATCAAAGTCTACATCGACATGCCTGAAATGTACATCGCACAGAAACTGAAAGTAAGTCAATCACAGAAACACATACAGAAACAATACAAAATAGTTAAATAACTGTCAGCTGAATCAACGTATTCTCATATAGGTAGAGACAGCAGATCCATCACTGAAACCAGAGCAGCAGGCCATTAAAGAGATGCATGTGGACCCATATATGTCTTTTCAAGGCTACAGGAATTACCTGCACATCTCGATGGGCAGTAGTCGAGTGGTGGTGGGCGACACAGTCAACTTTCACGCACATATCAAATGTGACAAACCAGAACGAAAACAACTTGTGGAGCAGCTGACGTATGCTGTGAGTTTGTCACTGGGGAAGTTTTGGGATGTGAAAAACTGGAATCTAAATCTTAATTATGATTGTTTCTGTAGGTGTTATGTAAAGGAAACATAATCCACGCTGTTAGGAAAAATGTCAAAGACCTGGACATCATAAACATTCCTCTGGTGGTTACCACAGAAATGCTACCTGCATTTCGCTTTGTGGCCTACTACATTTTGCCATGGCAGCACAGTGCGGAAGTGGTGGCAGACTCTGTGTTCATAGATGTGGAGGACCGGTGTGTAGGTTCGGTGAGTTCATGTGACATCCATGACCAGTTATTAACACAATAAAGAATAATAAAGAATTATTTATTTATTTAATTTTTTTTTTTTTTTTTGGTCAAATTATCATTATTCTACTTCCATGAAAGTCTAATCTTGGCTTTATTGTATGGCAGCCATTTTAAATTTTGTCAATTTTTCTCTTACTTTTCCCAATTAATTTACATGTTTTTGACAAGAAAACTGATAGTTTTAAAACAGAGAATTAAATAAATAAATAAATTTGCTTTCACCGACTGTTTATGAAACACACCACAATAACTGTTTTTTTCAGACATGCCACTTTTTGAAATGTCACTACAAGAAAATAGCTTCAAAAAAATAATGCCATAATTATTGCTTGCATTTTTATGTATTTGTATTATTATATGTATTCAGAGTTCCATTTTTGTGTTTGTGATTGTATTACTGTAGCTTAGTGTAGGTACAGTTGAGGGAGAAGAACTTACAACATACTTACCAGGCAGCAATATTACATTTGAAGTGAAAGGAGACCCGGGGGCAATGGTCAGCCTGGTTGCTGTGGATAATGCCATCTTTCTTCTGAGTAAAAACCGACTGACGCAGAAGAACGTAAGTGGTGATGTGGTTTTCACAGTACTCTCCAGAACCTTCTCTAGAGATACTCATATCTCTTTGATTCAGGTGTGGGAGGTGGTGGGTCAGGGTGATATGGGCTGCACCGCTGGAGGAGGCAGGAATAATATGGGTGTTTTCAGTGACGCAGGACTGATGTTTTATTCCAGCACAGGAGGATCTACAGATGACAGAAAAGGTCCTTCACACACATACACAGCATTAACATCTAATATGTTTTTACTGAAATAATTTGGAAGCATGTCTCACAATTCTGTTTTTCCCCTCAGAATTCTGACTTCAGAATTAAAGTTTATATCTCACAATTTAGACTTTTCTTCTCAGAATGCTGCATTTATATCTTGCAATGCTGTGTTTATATCTCACAATTCTGCATATATCATATAATTCAGAAATGTGATGAAAGTCTGAATTATGAGGAAAAATGGCAACTACCTTTTCTATTTATTTAACCTGAGGCAAAAACAAGCTTCCATACATTGCACTACTGCTCAAAAAAGTTTATGGTCAGTATGGTTAAATTTCTTATGTTTACCAAGGCTGCCTTTATTTGATCAAAAATACAGTAAAACTGTAATATTTTGAAATATTATTGCAATTTAAAATGTTTTCTATTTTAATATTTTCACTTCTAGACCAGTAATTAACAGATAATGTACTCACCCCATTGTCATCCTAGATGTTCATGCCTTTCTTTCTTCAGTCGTAAAGAAATTATGTTTCTTGAGGAAAACATTTCAGGAATTTTCTCCATATAGTGCCCCAAGTTTGAACTTCCGAAATGCAGTTTAAATGCAGCTTCAAAGGGCTCTAAATGATCCCAGCCGAGGAGTAAGGGTCTTATCTAGCGAAACGATTGGTCATTTAAAAAAATAAAATAAAAATGTATATACAGGTCAATACAATGCGTACTCTGTGTAATCCTGGTCAGTACAGTTAGGGTCAAAAAAATCACATCTCATTTTCTCCTCCAACTTCAAAATCATCCTACATTGCTGTTTTAACTTTTTTTTTAAAGGGCATTTGACCTTTTTTGCATGTTTACTTTGTAAATACTGGGTCGGTACTTCTGCAGCAATGTAGGGCTATTTTAAAGTTGGAGGAGAAATGAGATGAGAGTTTTTCGACATACCCTAACTGTATTGACCCGGATTACACAGAGTACGCATGCGCATGGCAGAGCTAAACAAGATGAGCATTTTGTATTTTTTTTTTTAGATAATGGCAGATCATTTCGCTAGATAAGACTCTTCTTCCTCGGCTGGGATTGTTTAGAGCCCTTTGAAGCTGCATTTAAACTGCATTTTGAACGTTCAAACTTGCGGCCACCATTGAAGTCCTCCATATGGAGAGAAATCCTGAAATGTTTCCTCAAAAAACATCATTTCTTTACGACTGAAGAAAGAAAGACATGAACATCTTGGATGACAATGTGGTGAGTACTTTATCTGTAAATTTTTGTTCTGAAAGTGAACTAATCCTTTAACATTTTTGTGGAAACCGCAATATGATTTTTCAGGATTCTTTGATTTACTTGCATTTATTTGAAGTAGAAATCTTTTGTAACTTTGTAAACATCCTTACTGTCACTTTTGATCAATTTAATGCAACCTTGCTGAATATAATTATTAATATAAGTATTAAAAACACACACACACACACACACACACACACACACACACACACACACACACACACACACAAATGAATGATTGGGCAAATTAAAGGAGAAGTTCACTTCCAGAACAAAAACTTACAGATAATTTACTCACCCCTTTTGTCATCCAAGATGTTCATGTCTTTCTTTCTTCAGTCAATAAGAAACTATGTTTCTTGAGGAAAACATTTCAGGAGTGTTCTCCATATAGTGGACTTTAATGGTGCCCCAAAGTTTGAACTTCCAAAATGCAGTTTAAATGCAGCTTCAAAAAGGATCCCAGCCGAGGAAGAATGGTCTTATTAAATGAAACGATCTGTCATTTTAAATACAATTTGACAATTTGTAAACTTTTTAACCTCAAATGCTCGTCTTGTCTCGTCTCTGAGATGCACATGCGTAGTCTGTGTAATCCGGGTCAATTCAGTTAGGGTATGTCGAAAAACTCCCGTCTCGTTTTCTTCTTCAACGTCAAAATCCTCCTACATAGCTGTTTTACCTTTCTTTTTTTTTTTTTGTAAAGGCGTTTGATCTTCTTTGCATGTTCACTTTATAAACACTGGGTCAGTACTTCTGCAACGACGTAGGATGATTTTGAAGTTGGGGAAGAAAACGAGATGAGAGTTTTTCGACATACCCTAACTGACCGTATTGAACCGGAAAAAAACAGAGTTCACACAGACTTAGACAAGACGAGCGTTTGAGGTTAAAAAGTATGCTGCATTTAAACTGCGTTTTGGAAATTCTAACTTGGGGGCCCCCACTGACATTGAAGTCCATTATATGGAGATATTTCCTGATTTTTTTTCCTCAAAAAACATAATTTCCTAAAGACAGAAAGACACGAACATCTTGGATGACAAGGGGTGAGTAAATTATCTGTAATTTTTTGTTCTGGAAGTGAACAGCAGCAACACAAAATGGAATGTTGGAGGTTTTAAATTTTAATTCCAAAGTTACAAATGAACCATTAAAAATCCAGAAGAAATGTATTTCTTTGGCAGTACGCTGGCATATGTTGCACATGCTGTAAGTTAATAGATTGGTTAATGTAAATTTTTAGCCGTATAGCTTTAGGCTACAGTTACTATACAGCTTTTTTTTTTAACCTGCTAGCACTCTTCGTGTTTAGTTAAATTTTAGGTTAAAATGTTGCCCATAGTTAAAATAATTTATTGTCAGTAAACGTTAATGTGATGTTATGCTACTAATACCAAATATCATGCTCTTGAGGATGAACTTGACTTTCAGCATCCACATTCTAGTCGCCATCTTGGATTCAGACTTGTTGATTAATGGGTCAAAATGTTGTTCATCCTTTTTCTTGCGACTGCAAACTTGCAATCAATCTAGTTCGAAATGCTCCATTTTACCAATCCAATCAACTCCAAGTGGACAAAACCAAGACCCACACAAATACAACACAGTATGGAAGTCAAATGGTTTGTGAATGCAAATGTTCTTTACTGTCTTAGTTTCTTTGGTTTGTTTTGTGTAGATTGCTCCAGCAGGTCTAGAAGAAGACGTTCTGCTGCCAAACTGCAGCTCAAAGAGCAACTGGGTGCGTCTGTATCATTGTTAAATCAGAAATCCTTAAAAAGTTTGACGTGTTACAGTATTTAGAAAAACAGAGATATGCAAGTATAAGCCAAAGAGCTAGAAAGATATAGAAAAAAGCTAGTAAAGTGTGCTAAGTCACGTGTTTCTTTCTTTCAGAGAAGGTATATTCTGACGAGTTCCTACACAGATGTTGCGTGGATGGCATGAGAGAGATTCCCATGCCGTATTCCTGCTACCGTCGCTCCCGCTACATCACTGAGGACTGGAGCTGTGTGTTGGCTTTCCTTCGCTGTTGTGCAGAGTACAGAGGGGAGGAGCTTGGTGCCGTTATCAGGCCTCCAACAGCCACCTCTCCACCCATTGTCAACCTTCCACCCGTGAACAGTAAACCCGTTTTTTCCTTGGATCGTGTTCATGGACATGTTGATGAACATTACGCTCTTGGTGTGGAGACAGCACTGCGTGGGACAGGTTATGATGAAAAAGACGAAGAAGAGGAAGAGTTTAGTGAAGAGGATTTAGCAGATTTAGGAGACGTTTACGTGCGCAGCAAGTTCTTCGAGTCGTGGCTGTGGACGTACATCAGGCTACCCAGTGTCACCAAGTCTGATGGGTAGGAGTTTGGCCTTTGACTCAGTATAGGCATCTCACTTTTATCATGTTCATTGATGGAAGTGTCTCTATATGCTTTTATTCCAGGTTGGCTGTATTTCCAGTCAACACCACTCTTCCTGACAGCATCACTCAGTGGGGGTTTCTAGCCATCAGTGCTTCACCTCAGACAGGTAAACAGCTCTGTCCATTTGTCCATCTGACAGAGCTTCTTTATAGCAGAATCAAAACTCTTTTTCAAGTTTAGCCAATCAATAAAGCACATTTGCTTTTATAAAACAGTAAAGAATAGAATGAAGCCAGTATTGGGTAACACTTTATTTTAAGGTATCCTTGTTACACACATTACAGGTACTTGCTATTATAATAGCAATAAATTATGCATAATTACATGCAAGTAACCCTAAGCCAAACCCTAACCATATAGTAAGTATTAACCAAATAGTTAATTATTATTACTCTGTACTTAAATGTACAATTACACTGTAACAAGTGTAACCCAATGTTGTTTTTACAAACGATACAGATAATTTTTGTTTACGTGTGCAATAGCTGATATGCAGAGTCAGTTTAAATGATCTTAAATTATGATTTCTGTCACAATGCTAAATAAATAATTACAATCAAAAGATTTGAATTGTGAATATTTTAATATTTATTTAGCTTTTAATACCACATACCAAGCATTTTTGTATTTGCGTAATGAATATTTTAATAAAAATGTAGCTTTTAGAGCTACATGTCAACCATTTTTGCATATGAATTAGGAATATTTTAATAATTATTTAACATTTAATAGTACATGTAACGCCACGCCAGCAGAGGGAGCCCTTGCTCATGGACTGCCTGTTACCGCTCCCTCTGCTGCTTCATTGGTTACTTCCTGTTTGGTGGCCATATAAGGAGGCCTAAACCAAACAGGCCTCTGCGGAGTATTGTTTTGCTTGTGCGGACTCTACCAAGCGTTTTTCCTGATTTCATTGCCTTGTTTTGATAATTCCACGGTTTTGTTTCTTGTCATAGTCTTGCCTTGTTTTTGCCATTGTTTTTTTCTATTTCATTGCCATAGTTTTTGCCTTGTTCCATTGCCTTGTTTATTTGTCACTTTTGGACTGCTCACCGGTATTTGGACTCTGCCTGTTTATTTGGTTTTCGCTTTTGTCTTGCCTACGTTTCGTTGTTTGTTTGGAGATCGACCCTGCCTGTCTTGACTACGCTGTGTACAATAAAGCTCGCATCTGGATCTTACACGCTTCCCTGGAGTCTCCGTTACAGTACACTTTAAGCATTTGTTTTGCATATGAACGGTTCATGTAGCATTAAAAGCTTAATAAATGTAATTACATGTCAAATGAATTACATATATTTTAATAGTAGTTATTTAGCTTTTAATGCTATGTGTCAAGCATTTCTGCTTATGAATTGCTAATATTTTTATTAACAGGTACTTATCTTTTAATGCAAAATGTTAAGCGTATTTTCACCAAAACTGGCTCAGATCATCTTCAGACCATGCTGGCAAAAAATTATGGAATTCAGGTTGGTTAGTCAAACTGTTCTCGAATAACGCACAAATGAATTCTACGAAAAGCACGCAAAAAATGGATTTGAGGCTACACCTCTGCAACGGTTTGGCGTATTGACACCAAAGTTGGTGTGTGTTATAACAAGCATGATGTGAGACTACCTGCAGTGTTTCGGCATAGTGCCATCTAGTGGTCATGAGATATGTAAAATGGCTAGTCCTGTCCGCCATTTTGATTAATGTTGAAAACCTACTTTTTCGAACTCCACCTAGACCGTCTGATTTTTACCAAATTTGACTCAAATCATCTTCATGCTGAACGAATTTGCTGGAAAGATGCCAAACTGCATCTGAAGCTGTATCTCTGCAAAGCTTTGACATATTTACACCAAACTTTGTATGTGCCATTGTCACCTCACACTGACCACGCCACATCAATTTGGTAACAGCGTGACCTATTGGTCAAGAGTAATAAACCATTCATTAACCATTAATTATGACATTTATAAAATGCTAATAAATTCTGATGCATTAGCCTATTATAATGAATAGGCCATTGGTCCAGTTTTCACCAAAATCGAATCAGATCATCTTCAGACTTTGCTGACAAAAAGTTATCAATTTCATGTTAACAGACAAAACCGTTTTTGTATAGCAATGCAACAAATTTGAGCCATGATGCCAAAATGACTCTGAGGCTGTATGTCTGCAAAGCTTTGGCATATTGACACCAAACTTTGTGTGTGTCACTGTCACCTCACACCACATCAGTTTGATAACAGCGCCACCTGTTTGTCAAAAATGATAAGCCATTAAATCATATTACTAGGGGTTCTAAATTATTTTTTCTGCCATTTTGACTAAAATCATCTTAAAATGGCTTCCTTTACTCATTGCTGCAGTTGGTCTGATGCTTTCTTGCCCAGTGCTTTGCCCCGCAATTGCTGCTTGCAGCTATATTTCTTTTTCTTCTTCTTCCGCTCTGGAAGTCTACGGCAACCCATTGAACCGCTTGTGGAAAAGTTTTGAAATTTGGCACACTGATAGAGGACAGTCTTAGCTCAAACTCTTTAGCACCACGACTAAAATTTCACTCATGTTTATGCTAATAACTTTTGAAACATAAGGCACGGAAGCAAAATTCTTTTTCCCTCTGATTCCTTGGCTCATGCTGAGTCGAATGAACAAAACAGCAAAACTGCGAAGCTGCAAAACTGCAAAGCTTTGACGTATTTGCAGCAAACCTTGTATGTACCATTGTCAACTTAAACTGACCACACCAATAGTAACACACAATTCAGTAAACATTAATAATGAAATTTCCAAAAATCCTAATAACGTTTGTTTGCATTAGCCGGGTGTAATGAAACTATACCAATACCATTTACCAAATACTAAAATACCAGTTATATCATAGTTGTCCGAACTTCCTGTCTGCCATTTTGACTTATGTTGAAAACCTACTTTTTCGAACTCCTCCATAACCGTTCATTCAATTTTCACCAAAATCAACTCAGATTATCTTCAGGCTGTGCTGACATGAAGTTAAGGATTTTGTGTCGATAGACGAAACCGTTTTTGTATAGCAATGCAATAAATTTGAAGCCATGATGCCAAGGTGACTCTGAGGCTTTAACTCTGCAAAGCTTTGATATATTGACACCAAGCTTTGTGTGTGTGTGTGTCTCATTATCACCTCACACTAAACAGACCACATCGATTCGCCACCTATTGGTCAAAAGTGATAGCCCATTAAATCCTATTACTAGTGGTAGTTTTTATGATTTTACACCCATTTTGACTAAAATCATCTTAAAATGGCTTCATTTACTCATTGCCTCAGTTGCTTTGTTGCTTGCTGCCTTACTTGCCTAGTGCTTAGCCCCGTAATTGCTGCCTGCAGCTGCATTTAGTTGTTTTAATGCTACATGTGAAACATCTGCATATGACTTATATTTTTATTAATAGTTACTAGTGTTTAAAATGTGCTTAAAATATTAAAAATATTTAATATTTAAATTAAATAAAGTAATGCATTTGACTGGAGATTTAATTAGCCGTCTAAAACTCGAGAAAGAAAAAAAGAAACTGTGAAAGTGAATGCGAGAATGAGATAATTAGTTTTTTTATTTTATTTTTTTTTTTTTGCAGGTTTCTGTGTAGCTGAGCCATATAAAATCCGGACGTGGAAGGCGTTCTTCGTAGACCTTCGGCTGCCTCACTCAGTGTCCAGGAATGAACATGTGGAAATCAAAGCTGTGCTGCACAACTACAGCACCTCAAAACTGCGGGTTAGTTTCACGCCATCACAAAACAATAACCACTTGCCCTCTTTAGTTTATTTGTGTCCTGGCCTGAACACTGCATCTGTTTGCAGGTCATTGTGATTCTTGAAAAGACAGAGAACATGTGCAGCGTGGCATTTAATAAACGGAACAGACAGCTGGTTTTTGTCGAGGCCAGCTCCTCCAAGGTCGTTTCATACACCATCATCCCTCTCAAAACAGGAGAGCTCCCTCTACAGGTCACAGCCATCGTGCCCTCCTTCATGGAGCAGGATGCAGTGAGGAAGAACCTGCATGTGGTGGTAAGTGGGCTCCTAAAACCTGTTCTGTTTTTGGACTCATAAATAAATTTTTAAATATATATTAGATATAGTGCTTGGTACATGTGTGGTATATGATGAGAAATCTTGTGTTTTAGTTTGAAGGAATCCAGACAATTAAAGTGAAGAGCTTTGTGCTGAACCCCGCTGAGGAAGGAGACAGTGGTAAGAGTGGCCGGAAATTATGAGCTTAATCGCGATCAATTAACTAATTAAAAAAAGGCTTGCCTTTGTAATATCACACCGTATACATGTTTTAAATGTACAGCAATTTTATATAACAATATAAATTAAATAAGATTTAATACAAAAATAATTACATATATAACTATGCAACACAATATAAATGGGTCTTAAAGCATGAAACCATGAGATGATCCTTCTTGATCTCACTCCAGCTTTTGACAATGTAGATCATGGCTCTGAACTGGTTCAAGGAACTTAAACAGTAACAGAAACTAAATCAAATTTAATAGCTCCGAACAGAAACGTTTAAAATGGCAATTAACCAGTTAATAACATTATAAATAACTAACATAACCTCGGTTCCCTGAGATAAGAGAACGTAAGTTGCGTATACTCCTGTTTACTCCGATACTGAAGCCTGCTGTTTTTGTAACTGCACGAACAAATGATTTTTCAGATTGCCAAAATGAGAGGAGTCGACTGCTGTATAAGTCTGCTCAGAGTGCCATTTCATCAGAATCTTTCAACTGTCAGATTGTGTTGTGCCCATAAGAGAAGGCGTTATGCCCTCTGACCGCCTTAGTGATTTATGAAGGCTACCACTGTCATGTTGTCTGAGTGGACCAGGACGTGGTACCCCTTTAAGACTGGCTGGAAGGTTTTTAAGGCTAGAGAAATCATTTCGAGGCAGTTGATGTGCAAGCATTCCTCCAGGTTGGACTGTATGGGATTTTTAGCCCAAGCTGCTCCAGATAGATGAGTAACAGCGATAAGTTCTTGTTCTGAACTTGCTAGTAGAAGCCAGTTATTGAATTCATGATGTGGATTTCTGTCTGCCTCAGAGGGGAAAGAGCCGCATCCACACACTTCGTAAATGAGCTAGAGAAAGTCCAAATGGAAGCCACCCCCTCTAAAGTGAATCTCAAGAACGGTCTGTGATGAGGGGCTGTCTAGATATGAAAGTAAGCATCTTTCAGATCCACTAATAAAAAAACAGTCCCTGGGGCATATCTGCACGATAATTTGTTTCAGAGGTAACATCTTGAGCGGCCGTTTCATAAACGCATGGTTCAGATGCCTGAGACTGAGGATAGGCCTGAGCCCGCCATCTCTCTTTGGAATGATGAAGTAGTAGATGTAAAAGCCTGACTTGCTGTTCGCTGTAAGCAAAGTTTGAAGTTTGCACTTCAGCCCGGAGAATATGAACAGTATTGTCCTGTAGCAAAGTCTGAATAATACCTCTGAATTGATGTGTTCTGTGGGCGAATTGGAGTGAGTAACCTTGTTATATGGTTTTTACAACCCAGTTTGACACATCTGGGATGTCTTTCCAAGCCTGGAGCCGAATGACCAGGGGTTTTGTTTTTTCAATTGTCAGGTTGCCGCATAGGGTCAGGGAACTGACATTAGCGGGAAGAGGAGAAATGCTCTTTTTAATTTTTTTGAATGTGCACTGAAGGGTGGGTCCAGTTGGAGCAAAGCTTCCATCACCCACAGGGAGGGGAAATGGGAAGCAGACACAAGCCTTCTTTGAGCCTTCGTCTTCAGAAGTGGGCGGAGTGCTTGGTGCTTAGGAAATGGGTACCGTTTCATCACTTTGAAGTGCTTTTCAAGCCTTGGCTCAGATCTTGGAGTTGAATGTGTGGCTTTTGCAGGCTGCTGAGCAGATGGAGGCTTCTGGTGACTTGTAGCAGTCGCCAAACTTGAGCAGGAAGTGACGCATGGCCTGTGAAGACTTCTGAGCTACCGTAAAAACTCGACGAATCCATCTACGGCTGGGCTGAATAGTCACTTAGGTGTGACTGGGGAATTGAGGAAAGAATCTCTGTCAGCATCCCTGATTTTCGTCAACTTAAGCCAAAGGTGGTTTACCAAGTTGGCCACGTCCTTGGCGATTGCCCGCGCAGTGGCCTTTGCAGTCTGCAAAGCCATACCAGTTGTTGTGCGCAGCTTTTTAAAGGTCTCTGGATTTGTTCCAGACTTATCTATGCTGCGGAGGACCTTGGCCTGAAACACCTGTAGTACCACCAATGTATAAAGCACTGAGCCATTCCGGCCAGCCGCTGCATAGGCTCTATTAGCTAGAGCAGAGGTCATCCTGCAAGGCTTAGATGGGTGCTTTGCATGGGCTTTTACCCCGAAAGCCAATGGGGTGGATAGTAGGGCTGGGCGGTATATCGAGTTCTGGGGATATATCGATATGATTCCCCAACGCGATGCGGGATTATCCAATATCTTTCATATCGATATGGGCCACACATGCGCGTGCGCGTTCTGCGCGAAACAGACCACTCCAAGGTAGCACGCGACATGGAGGAACACGCAGCGCCGGTCAACACAGAAAACGTACTGGGGCCGGTTGCACCAGCTAGACGTAAAAAAGCTGGGTGTAAGCCATACGCTGGGCTTTGCAACGTCCAACTTTACGATAAATATTTACACCTGTTACACCAGCTAAAACTACGACCAGGCGCAACTACTCCCGGCGTAGAGGATGCGCGTCCACGCAAACACATTCTCCCGCAGTGATAGTTGAGACGACACCCACGTTGCAATGGCTACAACTACTAATATAAAACTGAATTGCTCAAGACATTATAACAAGTGAAGTCACTGCAAAATAATTTTATTAACTTAATATATTCTAATGTCCGCGTTTTTGTATCTGAGGTCTCCCTGCACATTCCCATGACATCATTTTTTAGACTAACACTAAAAATAAAGGCGACAGGTTAAGTAAAATATAATGAATGTAATACAATGCTTCTTTCTATATCTTTTTTTCTTGCTATCGAGTTTATGTACAACGAATCTTTCCTGAGGTAAATGTGAATTTACGTGACAATTGTGTATTTTAGCCTCTTGACATCTTTCTGTGGCTGAAAAACCACATTTATAAATTGTAGAGTTTGTAATAAAATTGACAGAATTTGAAAGCTGATACTTTATTTCTGATTAAAAAGTAAGCACAAAACTTACTGCGATTATTGGATGGTAGGAACGCTGCAAATGATGAGATGAATTAAAGACGTTATGTATTTCCAAGCATTTATACTGTCCCAGCAAGATGTCGAATAGAAATATTAAGGGGATACTTTAAGACAGTTATATACCGTTATCAGCATGGTAAAGTAGATTCGTCTCTCGTTGTCTCTGAGAGAATTTGTGCGGTTAATATAGTGTTAGTTTCTTTTTTACTTTCACTTTTATAACTTGCGCAAAGTTTGTGCGTTGCTTGCATGTGTTGCTTGACCCCTCCTTAGAATAATTGTTTATAGGCCACATTATCCTAAGCGAAAAGACCATAAACGTTACAGTTGGGATCTGCAATAGGTAATTAAAAACGAATCATGTCTGAGCAAATCGTGACTTTTCACTTTACGCCTACCTTTGACTAGGCGTAAAATTTAGTCTCAGACGTAGCACTACGCCGAGATGGTGCAACGGGTATAAATTCTATGCACGACTTAAAGCGCATTTTACGTCCAGCTTAGTCTTACAACCGGGCGTACGCCCAGCTGGTGCAACCGGCCCCTGTACTGTATTTATTTATCAAAGATTTTTTTATAATCAGAAATGTTGTGCAGCTTATAGCGTTAAGCAGGAGAAACACCTGTACTGTATTTTATTTATCAAAGATTTTTTTTCATTATTTGAAATATGTTGTGCAGCTTATAGTGTTAAGCAGGAGAAACACCTGTACTGTATTTTATTTATCAAAGATTTTTTTTCATTATTTGAAATATGTTGTGCAGCTTATAGTGTTAAGCAGGAGAAACACCTGTACTGTATTTTATTTATCAAAGAGTTTGTGCAGCTGTTTATTTGTAAACAGGGAGGGAAACCCCTGTGTTTGAATTATATTTTGCTCAAAAACTGTTTAATAAAGGTTTAATAAAGGCTTTGACTCTCAAGTAACCATTTATGGAAAAATACCGGATATATATCGCATACCGTCATTCCTCCTAAAAATACCGAGATATAAATTTTTGCCCATATCGCCCAGCCCTAGTGGATAGATGAGTGGCAACTGTCTCCTCCTGCTGCATACTTTTTCTTCAGCGCTGTCAACAGAGGTGATAGCAGCAGAAGAGGAGGAGATAACACAAGCTGAATGGGGGCACGCCATGTCCTGGTCAGCTTGTTGTGGACCTCAGGGAAGAACAGGGCACGCCTTTGGTGAAAGGAGCATTGATGATGTCCTTTTCGGATACCACTCATCTAACAGGCCGGGGCCTGGCTCTTCTACACTAAGCCGAGGTCCTCAACAGCCTTGGTGAGAACGCGAATCAACTCGCTGTCTGTGCTGGTCATGTTGGTTAAACTAATTTGCATGTGAAGTACACAGCAAATCAGGCGGAGTCATGGCCTAATTGTTAGAGAATCTGACTTGTAACCTGAAGGTTGTTTGCAGGTCCGGCAGGGATTGTTGAACCCTCAATACTCCCCAGGCACTGCAGCAATGTGTTGTGTGTTCATGGTGTGTGTGTATTTAGATAGGATAAATACAGAGCACAAATTCTGAGTATGGGTCACCTTCTTAAATTCCTTAAAGAATCGAGGTGGTGCGGGGAGAGTGAAACACGCAGGCCCTGCTCCAGCGTGAGATCACTCGAGCCCGATGGGTACCCTGCTGCTCTGCTGTTTCTTCCTCCGAGGCTCTTGGGAGAAAGGAAATGGCAGAACAGTCTGGGGAGGACTGCCTTCATGGAAAAAGTGAGAGCATGCCATCCCAGTGAACACTGCCTCAATGTGGGTGCTGCCCAGGCAAGCGACACACTCACTGTGCCCGCAGTGTTTGCTAACTTGACATCGCACCCTATTTATTATCAAAATAAAATAGTTAAATAAACAAAAATTTACACTGATCAATTTAAATAATCCATAGAACAATCTGCCATTCAGCGTGACTACCTCACTGTTCTGTTAAAGAATGTTTTACAACGTTAATGCGAGCGAAGCACAGAGCCTGTAGTTTACATAATAAATAATATTTTAGCATCCAGATTCATGGATTTTTGCTGAATGAGTAAGGTAGGCTTCAGTTTCTTTTTTAAATTATTTTGTTTTGGCTTGACATTTATATAGCCTAACCTAAATACTGTTAACTTACTGTTAACTATGATACTGTTAAAGATCATTTAACCATGCAGCATATTATTATTATTATTATTATAGGCAAAAAGTTACAAAAAATAATGTTATTAACCGGTATTGTTCCTACTCAAAACGATTTTGGAACATTAATAATACAGAAGGAACTGAAGGTACAGAAACTCAGAGTGAACTAATTAAATTTTTTTGTTTATTAGTTTTTTTTGCTTGTTTGTTTGTTTGTTTTTTCTTTCATTTTTAAGCCCTGGTTACTGCCCAACAATGGTAATTATTCATTAATTATATAATTCCATTTATATCATAATAATGCATTTTATTTATAAAATACGTTTGCCAAACTCAAAAGTGCAACAGTACAAGAAACATGTAATAAAACATGCAAAATACAATACAAATAGACTAATAATCAGCAAGTCTTTAAAGACATACTAAAACAAACCAATGTTTGGGAGCTTTTATATATATTTTGTTATTTCTTTATATGTTGTTTACATATTATGTTACTGATAAGTGAATAAACATTTCCTTCATCTCAGCTGGTAAACAGCTGATAGAAGTGGAGGAGATGCAGTTGGATGCCGTCGTGCCCAATTCTCTGCCAGAGACATTTGTCAATGTCAGAGGTTTGATATTTTATTAAGCCATATTCATTATTTTATAGTAATTGAGCTTTAACTCTCAATTGCATTATGGATATTTGATTGTTGTGTTGATTGATATTTGATTGTCGTTTCTTCAGGTAATTTGCTAGCAGACAGCATTGATAACTCCATTAAGGAGGACTCTCTGGCAGCGTTGATCCGGATGCCTGGCGGGTGTGTGGAGCAGAACCTGGCCAGAATCACGCTGCCCCTCATTGCCGCCCATTACCTGGACCGCAGTGGAAACTGGGACGATGTGGGAATAAATCGCAGAGAAGAGGCCATTAAATACATCCAAACAGGTGTAGTGAGACTCAAATAGGGATAAACATTATCCTTTCAGACATTTTAGATTCTTTAAATTCTTTTTTATATTATATTTTTATTTTTTTGTAGGTTATGAGAATCAACTTAATTATAAGAAAGTGGATGACTCATACCCTCCCTACGCCAATGAAGGCACCAGCACATGGTATTAATGCCAACATGTTACTGATCACAACATATGTGTCTGTCATGTTTATGTGTCTTCACGTTTGTCCATTTCAGGATCACTGCATACGTGGTGAAGGTTTTCTCCATGGCAAAATCGTTTATTAGCGTAAATAACAAGCATCTGTGTGGCCCTCTGGTATACCTGCTCAAGAATAAACAGCGTCATGATGGATCCTTTCAGGAGGACAATCCCGTCTACGACACCAGTATAACGGTGAAAATTCATAACTGTGATTGCAGTAGTTTCATAATAATCAATGAAAGGGTACAGTACTAACATATGTTGTATGTACACTGTGTTGTAATGTAGGGAGGCCTGCAAAACTCTGAATCCACAGTGTCTCTGACTGCATTCGTGCTCATTGCTTTGGCAGAGGCACAAAAAGCTGTTACCTGCCAGGAGCCAGGCCTCGACATACAGGTAATGTCCCTACTATACTGCTAAAAACCTCTGAATTGAACTGTATCTAGATTAAATAATCAGGACAATAGCTAAATTAAATAATTAGAAAACTGCTGAATTTAGTAATGAGCGAAAAAGCTCAAATAAAGCAAAATCGCAAATTTTTGCGATAAGCAAAATAAGCTAAATCTTCTATTGTGTGGTGTCATTACGATTATTTAACTGTTTCCGATCGAGACAAAGTGTCCCTAAACATAAATCATGTTTTATATTTATAACTCTTGATCGGGCTGCCTCTGATGTGATAACCTCAATAGCCAGTGAGAGTGAGCGTTACCTACTAGATGATGCATGCTTCTATAGCTGAAACTTGGCAGCCACAAACATGCTCCAGGAGAGCCAGCTGACAACTTCGATTGTCCTCCATTTGTTTTTCTTCTTAAGTTACATTTGATCTCACGAGTCTCTGTAAGTTCTTGTGTCACTGTGAAATCATTCCTACAATCAACAAGTATGTCTGGTCGAATCATCTATTGTGTGCTTTCATAGAATTATAATGGTAAAAATCGATAGAAACTATCATTATGTCTTTGGTCTCCCACAGTTTTTCCCACAGTGTGTCACAGGCTGTTACATGTCAGTTGTTTTCTGTATGTGTTTTCCCTTGAACAACAGTGCTTTCCAAATGTGATATATCACCCTCCGAAGAGCACTTTGGAGTGAAAACAATCGTGGGTGCCATGTTGAAGGGTCGTTCCAAATTGAAGCGCTCAAAACTGGCCACTTTAAAGGGCCCTTTGGAATGAAGGATTTCGAAGGGTGCAACTGATGGACACTTCAGCCCCCATGATTCTTTGTGCAGATTCTTTGCATGATGATGGCACCTCTGTATGGGCACAGGATGATGGTATCTGTTATTGCCTCTTTCCTCATGGGCCAGAGGCTCAGAATGTTGGTGATCTGTTAGTGTCTCTCTGGACGGGAGACACAGAACGGTGTATCTGCTATTGTCTCACCCTTGCAGGCCAGAGACTTAGAATGAGTGTATCTGCTCTCAGAAGGGTGGAGATCAGTTTCTGTCTCTCTCCTTACAGGACTGAGACTCAAAATATTGTATCTGTTACAGTCCCTTCCTTGACAGAAGTAAGGAGTGTCTTTTGGAAGGGTACATTTATCCCTTTCCGATGAGGATGAGACTGCAATTAGGCACTTCTCCATGTCCGTGCTGTGATTGGCTGTTTCCATCAGAGCGGGGGACACAGTGTGTCCCACCAATCTTTTCTCATGTGGAATTTGCATAGTCCAAACACAAAGTTAGAAAAGTGTCACCAGTGTATTTCTCACGTTTCATACCACAACCAAAATACTTCTAGCAGAAGCCTCAGGCACTCAACCCCCAACTGCTCCCTACTAGTGTTCCCTACTAGTAGTGTTCACACTAACTGGTAAAGTGTGTGCCATAGTCTTTTTGATGTGATCGACCCGAACCTGAATCAGAACTTTTTTTTTCACTCTTTTCAAATTCCATTTCACATCGAAAAGTCATGAATTTTCAATAAAAATACTGTACTTAGAAAAGAGGGCCAACAAACTTGATTAGCAATTTTAAATACCGAGGGTGTATTACATCATGAGGACAGAATAAAGTTTTGAGGGTGATAAAGCCAACTGTGAGTTAAGTTCATTAAAGTGAGTTAAGTTCATTAAAAAAGCAAATTAAAATTCAAGTGAAACTGAATTGAGACAGTCTGTCAGCATCACCAGATGGTGAAGGTAGATTTGGCAGTGACAATGAGAATAAAATTGGCTTGTGGTCAGAGATCATTGCATCAGAAATTTCAAGCTCAGAAATAGAAAGCCCGTAAGTGAGCACTAGATCCAAAGTGTGATCTTGTAGATGGGTAGGCTCATTTATCCACTGCATTAGGTTAAAGGATTGCGTAAGATTTAAAAACTCCTTCGAGAGGAAGTTTGATGGGCAACATGAACATTAAAATCACCAACTAATGTAAAATGGTCATAATTTGTAGTGATATACCCCATTAACTATGTAAATTCAAGTTTTTAACCAGATGTGGAGAGCGAGACAGCACTGCTCACAGAAAGGTACCATTCTGTGAAACTTTGACTACACACTTGTTTGGCATCTTGAGTTCCTGAAGTATATTTTCCCCCACAGTTTTTATTCAAACGTTTTTGTTTGTTTGTTTGTTTGTTTTTAATTTTGTTTTAAATAAACAAAACAAAAAACAAAACCAACCAAACAAAAAAACTATTAAAAAAACTAATCTAAATATAAGTCAGCAGTCAAAGGTAGAGCACTGATTCATGTCGTACTTCCAGGCTGAAATTTAATAACATATACATTTTTTCGTTCAGTGGTACTAACTGTATTTTTTACTTTCACTTCAGGACAAGTACAGAAAAGCAGCGGTGTATCTAGGAGAGCGTTTCCCCCAACTGACAAAGCCTTACACAGCGGCAATAGCATGCTATGCATTAGCAGTATCCAACCACGGATGCATGAAGAACTCGTTGTTAAATTTGGCCTCGCCTGGTACTAAGTCTTTGAAAACAAACAAAATATCTTGTCTTGTGTGCTCTTGTCTTTCTAATGTTTATTTACTGTCAACAGATCGTGCCCACTGGCCTGACTCCAGTAATTCTTTCTTTACGCTGGAAGCTACCGGTTATGCATTGTTAGCACTGCTCAAAGGTGGCCATATGGAAGAGGCAGCAGTTACCTTTCGATGGCTGAATGAGAATCGTGGCATTGGGGGAGGATATGGCTCTACTCAGGTAAAAACAACAAGAAAACCTTCAGTACTTGTCTTATATCTGTTGAGGTACATAAATCATAATGAGTCTTTTCTTCCTTCAGTCCACTATGGTGGTGCTACAGGCCCTGTCTGAGTACCTGGTGAAGAGGCCTCCCCCTAATGACCTCAATCTGTTGGTGCAGCTTAGTGTTCCCGGTCGCAGTGACACACCCTGGAACTTCAATCCAAAAGTGGCATATGTGGCCCGATCCTCACAGGTGTGATCTCCCATCTTTCAAAATCTCTTTTGTAGACAAATATGGAATTATTATCATACCATAGTTCTAGAATAAATGTCAAGATGCATTTACTCATCACTTGCACAAAATGGATTCAGTATTCCTCAAAATTAACAAAAACCGTAAAATGCAGTCTCAGAATATGTCTGTCACGGTTCTGCACCATACAATCTTTAATAAATCCACAGAATGATAACCCACATAAAGAAAGGCTGGTGACACACAAAACGCTGAAGTAGACAATAAAAAACCTGACAAACTAGAACTGAATAGACAGGAACTAAAATACACAGCTCAAGCAATTAAGGGGAATCTCAGGAAACTAGGTCAACTGAAATTAGACAGGGGAACAGAGACAGAAGGAAACAAAAGTCTATGACTGTGACAGTTCGCCCCCTCCTGGAAGATGCGACCTCACGCCTAAATGGATCCAAATGAGGATGGAGGGAGGGCGCGGCTCTGGAGGAGGACATGGATCAGACATAAGGCAGAAATTATCAGAAGGTGATGGTGGGAAAAGCCATGGTGGAGAGGACAAAGGGATAAACCAGGGAGGAGCCTGGAGCAGAAGGAGACGAGAGATGCTCCAGGGCCCAGCCAGGGAGGTGGCCCACGGTGGAGCTGATTGAAGGAGGAGCCATGGTGGAGGAAGGGCTGACGACTCCAGGGGGCCGACTGATGTCGCAGAGCCGGTGGGAGAGAAGCCCAGGGTGGAGATGGACAGCTGGAGAGCCACAGAGCCAGGGCGATGGGGAGGACCCGGATGCCCAAGGGGGAACAGATGACTCAGGCGACTGAGGCACAGGCGTGGATCTGGAAGGCAGCAGTTGAGCCGAAGTGACAGAGGACGGGATGAGGTGAAGCCGGAGGAGTGTAGTTTCGAGACGAGGGTGGAGATGAGGGAGCTGAGAACCATGGTGGAGCCGAGGCAAAGTTGTGAGGGGAGAGAGTGTTGGTAATTCACTCCCCCCACCTGCAATCCCTGCCAGACCTGAGACTGAGACCCGCAACCTTTGGGTTACAAGTCCGACTCTCTAACCATTAGGCCATGACTATCCCCTAATAACAATAACGAAATAGGTAATAACGAAACCCGACAAATTAGAACTGAACAGACAGAAACTAAAATATGCAGACTAAATGAGGATAATAGACAAGACACAGGTGAACTAACTCAAGTAATCAAGGAGAAACTCAGGAAACTAGGTCAACTGAAGTTAGACAGAGGAACAGAAACAGAAGGAAACACAAAAGCCTATGACTGTGACAGTTCACCCCCTCCCAAAAGGTGCAATCTCACGCCTAAATGGATCTAAATGAGGAGGGAGGGAGGGCAGGGCTCTGGAGGAGCCAAGGTGATGCCATGATGGAGAAAAGCCATGATGGCAAAAGCCATGATGGAGAAGACAAAGGGAGGAATCAGGGAGGAGCCTGGAGCAGGAGGAGACGAGAGACACTCCAGAGCCCAGCCAGGTGGCCCACGGTGGAGCCGATAGAAGCAGGAGCCATGGTGGAGGAAGGGCTGACGACTTCAGGTTACCGACCGACATCGCAGAGCAGGTGGGAGAGGAGCCCAGGGTGGATATGGACAGCCGGAGAGCTACAGAGCCAGGGCAACGGGGAGGATCCCCTGGATCTGGAAGGCAGCAGTGGAGCCAGAGCGACAGAGGACCAAGATGGAGCCGAAGGGAGGGAGGAGCCCAGTGGAGCCAGAAGGACGGAGGGATGAGGCAAAGCCGGAGGAGTGTAGTTTCGAGGCGAGGGTAGGTCAACAACTGACCAAGGCAGAGCTGGAGGGACGAGGGAGCCTGACAGAGCTGGTGGACTGACGGCCCATGGTGGAGATGAGGGAGCTGTGAACCATGGTGGAGCCAATGGGCTGACGGGCCGAGGCAGAGTCGAGGACTCAGAGGCTAGAATCGGAGATCACGAATCTTCCAAGCTGTAGACTGACAGGCCCGCAACGACACTGATCCACAGTTGGAAGGCTAAGGATGAGCCGTGGGACTGGCAGGATGCAGCAATGGTGGGACAGAAGATGGCAGAAGGCTCAAAAGAGGAGGCAAGAGAGGGAGGCTGAGTGGGAATTCATGATAGACACATTTCTTGGGAAATGT
The DNA here is from genome assembly GCA_036247105.1 of Cirrhinus mrigala. Classification (NCBI taxonomy): domain Eukaryota; kingdom Metazoa; phylum Chordata; class Actinopteri; order Cypriniformes; family Cyprinidae; genus Cirrhinus; species Cirrhinus mrigala. The sequence continues at coordinate 13,980,886 of CM070028.1, forward strand.
GCGACTCCCATCACAGGGGGGCTCTGGGTCTGGAGTGGGGCTGGTGTAGTTGTCCACAATGTCCACTGTGTGCGGTGATCAACAGGACACCAGCACCACAAAGGTGGCAAAATGCTCCTGAGGACCATCTCCGGACAACTGCGCTCTGCACACAGAGTTTAAGCTTGCGTGGCAAAATGAGCAGAAGCAGTCTGTCAGAGTCTTGTATAGTCCTCGAGAGTGTGATTCCCCCTGCTTCAGCAGGAGGAGAAGAATTTTGGGACAGTCCGTAAACAAAGGCTGGTGACATGCGAAAAGACCTGACAAACTAGAACTGAACAAACAAAAACTAAAATACATAGACCAAATGAGGATAATAGACAAGACAAAGATGAACTAACTCAAGTAATCAAGGGGAAACTTAGGAAACAAGGTCAACTGAAGTTAGACAGGGGAACAGAAACAGACAGAAACACAAAAGTCTATGACTGTGACAATGCCACAAACCTGCAATAATTATGTTAACACAAATATCCTTTACGTATTTAATCCCATTTTATTAACCAGTTTCCAATTAATTACTCACCCTCATTACATTCCAAACCCATAAGACCTTTGTTCATCTTTGGAACACAAATTAAGATATTTTTGATGAAATCTGAGAGCTTTCTGACCTTCCACATAGAGCAATGTAACTGAAACGTTCAAAGCACACAAAGGTAGTAAGGATATTGTTAAATTAGTCCATGTGACATCAGTGGTTCAACTTGAATTTTATGAAGCTACGTGAACTACAAGCTACTTTTTGTGCACAAAGAAAACAAAGATGCTACGCTGAGAGATTTCAAGCTGGTGTATTAAATTTATTCTTGCATTGCAAAAATGCACTTTTGACATTTAGCAGTATAATAATGCTATACATAAAAGAAGGGAAGTTTGTAGTGAAATATAGTAACTTACTTTTATCTTCTCTTCCAGGTGCCTCTTGGCCAGAAATTCACAGTGGAGGCTTCTGGGAAGGGCAAGGGAATTTTGGAGGTGCTAAGTGCCCACGTGTACACTAAAGTATTGAATTAGACAATAAAATCAAGAGGAAATGTAGTTACAAACCTTTCTCTGTTGCGCTTTATGCATGCCAGGTAGTGACAGTGTACCACCAGCTCCCTAATGTGTATGAGAACAGCATGTGTAACGGCTTTCAGCTGGAAGTGTCCATCGCTGAGACTAATGGTGCATTTTATGATTCCTTACTTTTGGTTAAAAAATCATCTTAATTTAATGTTAAAAGAAGAATGCTATACTAAAACCTTTACTCTATACAGTAAAAAAAACTGTAATAGATCTACTGGGACATGTAATTTTAGAGTAAAATACTGTTCAACATGCAGTTCTTGGAAGTGTAAAAGAATATGACATTTTATAATAAAAGATCACTATTTGATCCATTTCAGAAACCCCCCCACCGGATGTAGAAAAGTCATACAGACTCAATATTAATGTGAGGTAAGCATTTATATATAGGTAGACATTTTAGGTAACTAAACTAGTGCAGTGCCTATATTTCACCACTTTGCACCCCAAAGGGCTCTGGAGGTAGACCAAGTGAGGATGGCGATTCTGGACATCAGCCTGCCCACTGGCTTTGAGCATGAAAAGTCAGATTTAGAGTCGGTAAGACCAAACTCATGACATCATGTGACATTACATAACAGCTATTTGTGTGGCGCACAGATTGCTAATTATAAAGAACATTTGAAATATGTCAACCCTAACAGTTAGGTGTAGACAGTCTGCAGCAAGGCAACTTGTTTATAAAAGTGATAATGTCTAGTGTGACTTTCCAGCTCAAAAATTCAATAGATCGCTACATCAACAACTTCCAAGTGGTGGACAACCTGAGCGACAGAGCATCCCTCATAATTCACCTGTTTAGGGTAACCTAACAACTATCATTAGAGTTTGGACTTGTTTAACATGATATAAAGGCTAAATTTAAAATTTGTCTTTCCCTGAATGTCCCGGACAGGTGTCCAATTCTCAGACTGATGTGATCTCATTCAGACTGCATCAAAAATTTAAAGTGGGACACCTTCAGCCTTCTACCGTCACAGTGTACCAGTACTACAACAAAGGTTTTTACACACATTTAATTAGCTATGTCATTAATTACTCACCGTCATGTCATTCCAAACCTGTAAGACCAATTTTGTCAAGTGTTTTCAAACTTTTTGGTGCCACAGACCCCTAAATATGATGATCTCTAAGAAATAATTAAAAGCTTGTCTTTGTTTTATTTACTAGTTAGTTTGTAGTGCTAATTATTGTGTTATTGTGATTACGGTCTTTGTTTTAGATAAACGCTGTAGCAGGTTCTACTCTCCTCCGGAAAACAAACAGCAGCTTGATCAGATCTGCAAAGACAATGTGTGCCGCTGCTCACAGGGTCAGTTTAGCAGGACTAACTTTGTGTTTTGTGTTCAACTTCCTACCTTTCACCAGTTATAAAGCAGTTATAAACCTTTCTTCATAGATGACTGTTGTGTAATGAAGGAAGACTCCTCATCTTTCAGTAGAGAACAGAGGAAGGCTGCAGTGTGCAATGGACTACATCATGGTGAGTGTTTCTTCTGTTAAATGAATGTGTTTTTTGGGGAAAGCCATCATGATCTCATCGATAAATGTCTTTTCTTCAGCCTACAAGGTCAAACTGATCAGCGCCAGCCAGAGTCACTATGACCAGTACGAGATGAAGATTGTGCAAGTTATCAAAGAAGGTACATCTTCAAGAGTCTGATTTTCTCACGTAACCAGCCGTCTGGCTCATGGATCTGCATTTGTGTTTGTGTAGGTACAAAGGAAGGCCTGAACGAGAATGAAAGGAGGATGTTCCTCTCTCATGCGAGCTGTAGGACGGGACTTGGTTTGAAAGAGGGTCAGGACTATCTGATCATTGGGCCCATCACTGATGTTTGGCATGTAGGGAGCACGTCCGACAAGTGAGTTGTGTAATAGCACTGAAAATGTTCATATAATGGTTCGTCTTTCATAATTCCGTGGTGTTTTCTCTCTCAGGTATGTTTTTACACTGGGTAAAAACACATGGATCGAGCGCTGGCCATCCAAGTCTGAATGCGTGGCTGGATCTACACTGCAGGTGAAATGCAACGAGCTGGAGAGCTTCGCAAAGGCACTGACAGAAAGCGGCTGTTAGATTTGAGGCAGACGTTGGTTTTTGAACATACAGTTCTAATGGCAAAACTGTGGATTTTAAGTATACAGCACTTTCACATGCATAACAAAAACAGCTACCAAAAATATGTTAATTGACAGTCACTGCTGCATTTGTAACAGAATGTTTGTAAAAACAAACTAATACCTTGAGGTCATCTTATACTGCATATCAAACGCGTTATATTTTAAATTAACTAAAAATTATTATTAGTTTATTAATATACATGTGGACAAAAAATATTTCTCATGGCCACGAATTAAGAAAACGAGGGAATGAATTAGTACAACATGACCACAAATTAATGGAAATAAAGAGCTAAACAAATGAATACATCTGTCCCGGTTTTGTTGTGTCTGTGTCTTCTCTGACCTAGTTTTCTCCTCATGTGTCCTGATTTGATTTGTTTCACCTGCCCTTTAAGAATTTTCATTCATTTCTGTGTACTTATACTCCCTTTTTGCCTCTCTCATTGGTCCGATCTTGTCAGTTGGTGGATACGTGAATGTGTAGTGCAATATCGAACTGTTCTTCGTCTTCTTGCCTGCCTGGATTATAATGCACACCAATCCATGACAGAAGAGCAGACCCAACCGAAATAGAGTGGCATTTTTTGTTGGATTTGTTTTTTTGCGCTCCCTTCAGGACCACTTTTTGAGACTTCTTGGACCTTGCCTACCACACTCAGCTAAAGCCTGAGCCCACCACAGACACGGAGCCAGAGCCCGCCACGACCAGAGTGCTAGATGACGTAGCATGTATTATCGCCCTGAAGCCTGAGTCCAATAAGGAGTCTGACCAGGTGTGTGAGCTGGCAACAACGCCCATCCCACTGGGAACCCCCCCCACTAGTGGAGTACGAGGGCACGGAGGAAGGCCCAGTACACATCCCTGCCACTGAGAGTGAGCTGCAGCTGGCCTCTGTAGATTTTTGATCCTTTATTTTCTTCATTTCCGCCCAGCCCTGTCAGTCTGTCTTCTTTGCAGGTTCTTGCCAGTCCTGAATCTTCTGAGTTTTCGCTGGTTTCATCCAGCCCTGACCCTCCTGATTCCCCCCATCTCCCACCCATCCTCCCTATCCCACCTCCGGCTTCTGATTCTGTCTTTCTCTCAATCCCTAGTCTGTTATCCGTCTACCTGTCACTTCACTCTCTGCTAGCTGCAGGTTATGCCAGTCCAGCCTCTAGAATTGTCACCTCTACTTTGGCCTTTTATTCTGTTAGCCCTGCTAGACTTCCTTGCCTCTTTAGTTCAGGCTGAGTTCAGCCAAGCACTCAGCCCCTGCTCCACTGATGTCCGTTACCAACTCTGCACACCCATAGGGTGTGGGTCCGCATCGGGGTTCCTACCATCAGCTCCGCCTTGGCGTGAGGTTCCCCTCTCTCTGCCTCCAGTCACAGGATCCCTTTCGACCCTCAAACTCCACCTTGGCTCCTAGCTCCCACCGTCTCCACAGCCTTTTCGCTGCCTCGGGACTCCACTTTGCTGGCTTCACCTTGTCAGGATGAGGAGGATGAGCTAGAACTCATCCTCCTCATCCTCTTAGGTTCTAAAAGAACTCATGTGAGACAAGTGAAGAAAGCTACAAAACACGGAAGAGAGAAATGTCTGTTCGAGGACATTTCATGAGGATGAATTCCAGGGTTGAGTGAAAGTGTCTGGCTCTTTGTGGTCGAGAACCACAGCTCTAGATGTTGGGGCCTGTCGGGCCAGCCGGGCACACCCTGTGCCGGCTCAGGCTCCCAGTGGGTTCCTCCACACGGGCAGCAATCAGAAGATTTTTGCAGAAGAGAGAGGGGGATCACTCGTGTGGCCATTTAAGTTCTCTGTAAGCTACACCTCCAGGAGGTCTGAGAGCCAATAGCAATTTTCACCTTTGGAAGGAAAGTTAACAACTCTTTGTCTGTGAGCATGGTATTTTGCATATGTAATTCGATTGGGTGTTGATGCAAAAACTACTAAGGTTTCTTAAAACACTAATATGTTGTATAGGTATCAACATCTAATATACACCATCTTTTAGATCATCAAAATACGAATTCAAAGAGACTAAACATGGCCTAGGTGGGTTATACGACTAGTTATCTATCATAACGCATGCATAAAACAGTAGAATGGCAAATAGAAACACAACAGACAAAAATTAAAATACAATGCAGTAATACTGTACACAATAACCTGGGCTATGTGTGATAGGAAGGTCAAAGAAATGTTTGTCTGTGAATGAATAGGAAAGAGTCTATTTCTATAGGCACTGTGTCTTTCCTATGGCCCAATGTAGCATGGGCAAATGTGCATTCCTTTGGGCAATAAAACCTGTTATTAGATGGTCGTCCTGGCAACTGAGCCCTTTTGGGGTGTTAGTTGCTTTGGGGGGTTGTCTCCAGAGCTCCAGCATATAGCTGACTTGTTGGGTTTAAAGACTATTTGTTAAATGTAACAAATAACTGTATGTCTGATTGGTCCAGATGCTACATGTACTTCTATTTTTTGGTTGCTCTGCAGGAAAAAAAAGTTTTTTCACAGCTAGGAGCCCACTGGTCACAACAACCAAGATAGACTGCCTGAACAGAAAGACATGTGTACATTTATACCTTGTAGCTGAGTAAAAATCTGTCACTCAAGTCTTCTTCACTGTAATTGCTTGTACTGATCTGGTGATTGGTTTATCATATGACTGTTAGTTCTACTGTTTTAAGCACTTTTTGGGTAAGTGTAGATTCTTTAATCATAGATACATGGTTTTTGATCTTAGCATCGTTAATCCGCACTTTTTCTGAACATTCTGTGTTTAACATAACCCTTTAGACTCTTTCCGAGGCCATGCCAGGCCAGTGGTTGGTGATGCACTTTGAAACCCATTTTCAAAAGTTTTATAGCGCTCCTTGCGGCAAAGCTGAGAATATTGCAAACAGAACAGAAACCCTGGCATCATGACAAAGTTTTTGGGAAATGTTCTTGTAAAATATAAAAGTCTACTTTTAATAGTATTTTGTTGACAATAGATTAAAGAGGCTAAAAGATGTTTCTAGTGCTTAATACCTGAATTCGTTTGAATACTGCCATTTGTTCATGCTTAGAATAAAGCAAACATTGCACAAGAGTTTTTCAAAGTTGACAGTGATGGGTTAGTGGGAGGGCTATTTGGGGGTTTTCAGCTCTCCTGCTGTTGTCTCTGACATATTGTGAGAGTTGAGTCCAGCAGGATGATGCTCTTTCCACTGCTGTTATGGACCACATTGCTCTGTCACATCTCCGATGGCCAAACTTCCACTCAAAGACAGTGCGTTTAATATTTTATTACAAAAATTGTCATTTTCTTCTCAATGTTGACTTATAATGTGTTTATCTTGTCAACCGAGCAGCAAGCGGGCAGTTTGGGAACCTAATATACGAACAGTGTATGTATATCTTGTAAAAATGTTTATGGAAAATTTGGATACAAAATTGTCACTATACATTTCTGTTCGTATTGGATTCGGCTGTAACTGAGTGTGTTATCTGTGTTTACAGTGCGCCGGTCATCGACCGGTCTCCGACGTAAGTACACAACTTACCTCTGTTCTTTGACCTTAAAGTTAACACACAGATTCCTAATCAATGTACAGAGAATGGGAATTTCCACAAGAGTCAATGTTCATTTATTTGATGACTCTAAATATGTTAAATGGTATTCCCATCAGGTATGAGAGTGTATAGGCTACATCATTATTCATTTCATAAAATGTTTTCAAACACAGATTTCAAGGTAAGTTTTTTGTTTGTTTTAATAGTAAGTATTACAAATTTTTTCTTGAGGTCATATGCCATTTGACAACCATAATATGGAAACTGAGCACGTTGTGTGTTACTGAATATGTATGTTCTGGTGTAGGTTTTCTGTTTTAGCTCCAGCAAAGATAAGACCTGGAACAAAACAGAACATCTTTCTGGAGGTTAACAAACCATCCCAGCCATTAGAAGTCTCCATCACGATCTATGAATACCCAGTCTCCCAATCGGCCTTAATGACGGGCTCTGTTACCCTCAATTCAGACAACAACTACAGCGCCCTTACAACCATAGAGGTGAATTTATCTATGAATGTATTTGTTCCATTTCAGAGTAAACTTGGTTGGTTACATTTGTTTAATGTTGCATGCTAAACATAAAATGAAATGTTGTCTTTTTATTTAGATTGATCCAAATTTGCTGCAACCAGATGGAAAGAAGAAATATGTGAAGCTAATTGCTCAGTTTAGCAGATTCCATCGTGCAGAAAGAGTATTACCGGTGTCATTCCGTTCTGGATACATCTTCATTCAGATTGATAAACCGGTTTACAACCCTGGAGACACTGGTAAGCTCTCACATACATAAGCACTTGCCAAACTGTTCATTTGTAATGAACATTTTTAATTTATTTTCTTGATCACTATAATTTTTCAGTGCGTTGCAGAGCTTTTGTGTCAGATTCTGAATTCCGTGCTGCTGAGAGGACTATTTCTCTGGAGATTCAGGTGACTGTCATTGGCACTGAAATAAACATCATTACAGTATTTGCAAGGAAATATTATATTTTTCTAAGACAATGCTTCACGGCACAATTGGTACATGTTTCAGAATCCGGACGGTATTGCAGTATATGGTATTTCCAGAGCCAAAGCAATTGATGGGATATTCTCTAACACCTATCCCCTCTCACCTATAGTGAAGTACGCACACAGAACAGATTTATTATAAAACTAGACAAGTAAAGTTTGTGAACAAACTTTGAAGTTGGCTTGAGAAAGCCCAGACTGTAAGTTTAAAGCAGTTGCCAAAGCTTGAAGTTTTAAAGTTTGGACAGATAGATTAGATAGACATTGCTTGCATGATTTAACACATTTCATGCATTATTAACATGTTGCCAGCATGATTAGCATGTTGGTGGTATGTTTCTAGCGAGATTAACATGTTGCTAACATTATTAGCATGTTTCTAGCATGTTTTTAGCATGATTAATATGTTTCTAACATGTTTTTAACATTATTAACATATTGTTAGCATGTTGCTAGCATGTTTACATGTGCATTTACATCTGCAAGACATAGTTTGCTCATCTGCAATATGTCTAAAGAACTGTCCTATCAGATGTCAAATAGATGTCTATTAGATGTCTTTAAGATGTTTATGATTTAAAATGTATGTAAAACTGACATCTTACAGACATCTATCAGATGTTTGTACACATCAAATGCTTTCCAGATCAAAAGATCTTTAACAGACATCTTGCAGACATACACGTGCTATCTAGGTATGTTTTAATATGATTAGCATGTTTTTAACATGTTTTAGCATGATTATCATGTTGCTAGTATGTTTCTAACATGATTAGCATGATTAGCATTAGCATCATGTCTGTCTTATCTCCACTTTAGCCCTGATGCCTTTGAGGCTTTTAGTAGACCACAGCTACTGAAAGAGACAATTAACACTAGATGACATCCAAATTCTCAAGCCAACTTAATAAGAGGGAATTGACAATAATCGATATTGATTTACCTGATACTTTAGATACATGGGTGCTGACTACGTATATTTTTGATTCTCTAGAGAGGGCAAGTGGAAAGTTGTTGCAAAGTTTGATCAGGGAAAAGAAAACATTTTCAGTCGAGAGTTTGATGTCAAGAAATACGGTACGTTCTTCATATTACCTTCAGAGTCTACTAGATTTTTGTCTGTCGGTGAGTTAACAGTATTTATTCTTTCTCCCAAGTTCTCCCAGCGTTCAACGTCACTTTGACTCCAAAGACATCCCACCTCAGACTAGATGCAGAAAAGCTGGATGTAGAAGTAACAGCCAGGTGTGCGAATCAAACTGTTTTGAAGTATTTAAACTTTTAAGTATCATATAGAATTTGTATTGGATTTTTAACATTTGTATTGTTAATATTTTACATTTTTCTTTCATTCTTTTCATTGGGTGATCCCAATTTCTCTATGTCACCGACTTTAATACTAGCGACCATACCATCCGCTTCTCAGACTTGTTGCTGAAAAACTGCTGTCAGTAGCACAAGAAGCTTGGGAGTGAAAGCATTCTCGTTCCCTATTTAGAGGACATTGGTTACGCGAGTAACCCATGACATTCTTTTTCATAGGTTCACTCAACACTCTGTAACTGTGACACAATAGAAACAGTATACCGCACCCACCAAGCTAAGCGCTGTCATATCTGGCCCAATGCAAAACAGACCAGGCAAACGGCTGGTTCAAACAGAAAGAATACTGGGAACCAAGAGCCATATCTAAATCTATAAAACCTGATAAAAGTGTGAGGAAAGGATCATCCTGCCATCACACAAATATTCTCCAGGGGAACTCTCCTGAAAAGAGCTTGCGAGGAAACAACATGCCTGGTAGAATGCGTTCGAATGCCTAGTGGTGAAGAGAAACATTGTAAGTAGCATCCCTTACCCAATGAGAAATCCAACGTTTTGATGCGGCGATGCCTCTGCAGCCAGAGACAGAATCCCTTACCCAAATAGAAATCCTACTTTTTGACGCAGTGACGCATCTGCGCCCAACACCAAAACACACCAACAATTGGGAGGACTTGCACCATTGGCTAGAGTGGTCCACATACAGTGTATCCGAAAACATTTTTACAGCTTCACTTTCAGATGTTCAGTTCTGGGCTTTGGCTGGGCCACTCAAGGACATTAACAGAGTTGTCCCATAGCCACTCCTTTGTTATCTTGGCTGTGTGCTTTGTGTCGTTGTCCTGATGAAAGATTAACCATCAACCCAGTCTGAGGTCCAGAGGGCTCTGAAGCAGGTTTTTATCAAGGATGTCTCTGTACATTGCTGGATTCATCTTTCACTCAATCCTGACTAGTCTCCCAGCTCCTGCCACTGAAAAACATTCCCACAGCATGATGCTACCACCACCATGCTTAACTGTAGCGATGGTCTTGGCCAGGCGATGAGTGGTGCCTGGTTTTCTCCAGACATGACGCTTGAGTTCAATCTCATTTTTATCAGACCAGAGAATTTTGTTTCTCATGGTCTGAGAGTCCTTCATATGCTTTTTGGCGAACTCCAGGCGGGCTGTCATGTGCCTTTTACTGAGGAGTCGCTTCCGTCTGGCCACTCTAGCAACAGGCCTGATTGATGGAGTGCTGTAGAAATCCCTCAGCCTCTGATCTGGCCATGAGAGAGCAAAAGCATCTATCCTGCCTGTCCAAGGTGCGCGAATGTGAGCCTCCGTGGTGGTTTATGTGGGACACTGCCACTGCTATGTTGTCCTTTCCGACGATCAAATGGAAACACGTTAGAATTGGGAGGAAATGCACCAGGGCCAGGAAAATGGCTTGTAGCTGTCCAGACATCACAAGCTGATCTGCCCTCGAAGACTATGCACCAACCAGTTAGGGAGGCATTCGTCAAACAGCACCCCATTTTACCCACTGCTGAAGAAAGAGAGGACCTCGCCATAAACTCCTTTGAACTTCATCCACAACAGAAATGGCCTCATATGAAACAGGAGCACAAGAGTGGCCATCGCCATGAGACACAGGAGTCACACATGTGCTCACCAAAACATAGCCTACCTTTAAGTGGGCCAAACATGTTTTAATACCAGAAATCCAAGCAGGAGCCAAACAGGCCTGCATCAAAACTATTGAAACAAGAAAATGGTCCACTGAGAAGGGGCAAGGACGCTCTTCTGAGCATTCAACCTGAGGCCAAAAGATTAAAAGTGGTGAAGAAGAATACCTCTGTGATGACTCACCAACTCCCTGGAATGGGCCAAGATGAGCCAGTCATCCAGGTAGTTGAGCACACGGATGCCCTGGAGCCTTAATGGAGCCAGAGCAGCATCCATGTCCTCATGAACCTCTATGGAGCCAAAACCAGACCAAAATGAAAAACCCTGTACTTGTGCACCTTTCCCCCAAAGGCAAACCTGAGGAACTGTCTGTGCTGCTGAAAAACCTGAATGTGAAAGTAAGTATCCTTCAGGCCTACAGAAATGAACCAATCCCTCAATGCAAATCTGAGCCAGAAAAACATTCAACGTTAGCATTTTGAATTTCAGTTGACGCAGATATAGTATAGGTAGCAGACCTCCGTTATCGTACACCACTGTAACGCTAGGAGGTGGACATATGATGTCCACTCGTGAGAAGGGTCGGCCCACGAGAACTAGAGGGGTAGGGGTATGGTCTCGTGTATAAGTGGGCGGTGGCTGTGTAAGCAGCAGCCATAATGGAAAACAGGATTCATTTTTTTTCCTCCAGCCCTGAGAGAGAGTGAGGCCAAAAGATTACTGCACACTGAAATGCACCACCGAGTGGTGGATGTAGCAGGTTTAAATCTTGAGGGCATTCCGGGGGGGAACAGAAATGTTTGGACAGTCGCAAAATGGAGGGAGCTCTCCTTTTCCTGACACAGAGATCAGATAAACCCAAGCTGAAGCCATGGGTTTATCTGAGCGCTTCAGTTCAATCCACTTACGTCAGCGCTAACAGGTTGAAGGACAACCGCAAGCTCCTCAAACGTAAAAGGTGGAAGACAAACTGAGTCGTGTAGCGTGCTTAGCTGCATGCAGTGCCAGGTCCATAGCCCTATGGAGCTCTTTGACCACTTCTGGAGTTAGGCCCCTCCCTTGTCAGTCTCCTTCAGGACGTCGGCTTGATAAGCCTGTAGGATGACCATGGTGTCCACCACCATTTTTTTATTTATGTATTTTTTTTACCTGACCAGCTGCCATGTAGGACTTTCAGATGAGGGTTGAAGTGGCTTAGTTGGGAGGAGAGGGTGGGACTTTTTTTAATGAAGACGGCGAGAGGTGAGCACCCAGCGTATCCTCAATCACCGGAATAGTGGCATAACCCTGCTTCACAAGGCCCACTAGGTTTGTGAAATCAGTGGATGCTGTGTTAGTAACGCAAGCAGAGAAAGTTCTTCTTCTTTCAGAATCTGAAGATTTTGTGATGCGGATCACTGAAAAATGGCAGCTTTTTCATGCAGGACGAGAATTGACACTCAGGACTGGAGTAATGATGCCCGGAAATGTAGCTTTGCATCACATAAATAAATTACATTTTAAAATCTATTCCAATATTATAACAGTTATTTTAAATTGTAACAATATTTCACAATATAATGTTTTTTTCTGTATCTTTGATCAATTAAAGGTGGATTTTTGAATGCTAGCGTCTTGGATTTTTACACTTGTGTTAACACAAGAATATTTTGTGGTCGCTGCATGCATTTCTTCCAGGTATCTATATGGTGAACCAGTGAAAGGTGTTGCATATGTGCTGTTTGGTATTGAAATTAACGGTGAAAAGAAGAGACTCACAGCTATGAAGCAACTAAATGATGTAAGTGGTTAAACAAGGAAAAAAAAACATTAGTTTAAGTACCTGTATCGTATAAGACTCTTGTTACTCCATGTCATATTTTGCAGCTGAATGGAGGAAATGTTATTTTGACTATGGAGGAGATAAGGAAGGCCTATCCTGACACATACAGCCTACTGGGATCTTCTGTGTACGTCAAAGCGTCAGTAATGACCAGCTCAGGTGGGAAAATCATTAAAACCAACAATAGCAACAAAATCAATCTATTGGCAACCACTCTAAACTCTTTAGCATCATTATTATGAGTTTTTGTTTTGAAAAAACCCTGTCTCCTTTATTCTCCTTAGGTAGCGACCTTGTGGAAGCAGAGAAATCCGGCATTAAAATAGTAGTGTCACCCTACATGCTCTCCATCAGGGACACACCAAAGTATTTCAAACCTGGCTTGCCATTAAGCATGACGGTAATTTCGCTTCTCTTGCAACAGTATCTGCTTGAAGAACTGAAGTTTACCCTTCATGCCATTTTAAACCGTTTTGACTTGAAATGCAGCAAAATTTCTCTTTTCCTTAAAATGAAAGTGAATGGTGACCACAGGCTATCAGGCTTTAAATAGGACAGGATGTATACAGTAAATTAAGACACAATGATAATTATTATTATTATTATTATTTTTACATTTTAGGTAAATTATCCAACCAATAATCTAATCTGATGTCATAATTGCATTGTTAATATTAGTTACTGATTATTCTTTCAGCGAATATGTTTTGTTTTTAGGTTACTGTGAGTGACCACGATGGATCTCCAGCCCGTAATGTTCCTGTTAAAATCAGCTTTCTTGAAAACCCAATGACCCAACACAGTGGCACCTTCAAAGCCTACATCAACATGCCTGCGAACTCCATCTCACAGACACTGAAAGTCAGTCACTCATAGAAACACATACAGAAACAGTACAAAACTGTGTTATAACTGTCAGCTGAATATATGTATTCTTTCTTACATAGGTGGAGACAGCAGATCCTTCACTAAAACCAGAACAGCAGGCCGTTCAGGAGATGCGTGTGGAGCCATATGCCTCTTTTAACAACTATGGGAACTACCTGCACATCTCAGTGGTCAGCAGTCGAATGGTGGTGGGCGACACACTCAGTGTCCATGCTCACATCAAATGTAACCCACCAGAACGAAAAAGTCTTGTGGAGCATCTAACGTATGCCGTGAGTTTGTCATTGCGGATGTTTTAGCATGAGAATGACTGGAATATCAGTATTAATTACACTAATGATGGTTTCTATAGGTGTTAAATAAGGGAAACATAATCCATGCTGCTAAGATGAATGTCAAACACCTGGACATCATAAATATTCCTCTGGTGGTTACCACAGGAATGCTGCCTGCGTTTCGCATTGTGGCCTACTACATTTTGCCATGGCAGCCCAGTGTGGAAGTGGTGGCAGATTCTGTGTTTGTGGATGTGGAGGACCGGTGTGTAGGTTCGGTGAGTTTGTGTGACATCCATGACCAGTTATTAACAGTAAAGATGAACATCTGGAACTTTATTGTACATGAGGTCTGAAAACAGAAAATATTGTATTCATTCATTTACTTTCATTTTATTTATTTACACTTGGTCAAATTATCATTATTCTCATTATCTCTCATAAGTCCAATGGTGTACGTAATTCTGCCTCTGACTATTAGATCACTTTTTGGAATATCACTACAAGGATTACTCAAAAGTTTAATGTCATATATTGCTTGCATTTAGATTTCTATGTATTTTCATATGTATTTAATTTAACTGTGTTTGTGATTGTATTAGCTTAGTGTGGGTCCAGTGGAGGGAGAAAAACATTCATACTCACCAGGCGGCAGCATTACATTTGAAGTGAAAGGAGACCTGGGGGCAAAGGTCAGCCTGGTTGCTGTGGATAATGCCATCTTTCTGTTGAGTAAAAAACGACTGACGCAGAAGAACGTAAGTGATGGCGTTGTTTTCACGATGCTCTCCAGAACCTTCTCCAGAACCTCACTGATACTCATATCTCTTTGATTCAGGTGTGGGAGGTGGTGGGTCAGGGTGATATGGGCTGCACCGCTGGAGGAGGCCGAAATAATATGGGTGTTTTCAGTGACGCAGGACTGATGTTTTATTCCAGTACAGGAGGATCTACAGACTACAAAATAGGTCCTTCTTCTGAAATAAATTTTATTACTATATTACTATGAACTGTAAGTCTGTCTTACAATTTTATGTATATATACATGTATCAATTCTTGTTTGTTTGATGTTCATCCTTTCCCTTGCCACTGCAAACTTTAAATCAGTTGAGTTCAAAATGCTCCATTTTAACAATCCAATCAACTCCTAGTGGACAAAATCAAGACCCACACAAATGCAACACAATATGGAAGTCAAATGGTTTGTGAATGCAAATGTTCTTTTGTTGTCTTAGTTTCTTTGGTTTGTTTTGTGTAGATTGCTCCAGTAGGTCTAGAAGACGACGTTCTGCTGCCAAGCTGCAGCTCAGAAAGCAGCTGGGTGAGTCTGTGCCATCGTTAAATCAGAAATCCTTAAAAAGTTTGATATGTTACAGTTTTTTAGAAAAAAATCGGAGATGTAAGCCAAGTGTTCTTTTCTCTCAGAGAAGGTATATTCTGACGGGTTTCTGCAGAGATGTTGTGTGGATGGCATGAGGGAGATTCCCATGCCGTATTCCTGCTACCGTCGCTCCCTCTACATCACTGAGGACTGGAGCTGTGTGTTGGCTTTTCTTCGCTGTTGTGCAGAGTACAGAGGGGAGGAGCTTGGTGTCGTTACCAGACCTCCAACAACCACCCCTCCACCTACCACCACCCCTTCACCCACCATCAGCGTCTACAGGTTTCACAAGGATTACGTTGAGGAACATGTTCTTTTTCGTGCTCCTGCTAGGACAGTGCTTATGGGTGTTGCTGGGCGTATGGGACCTCCCATCCTCGCAGCACGTGATGACAGTGATGATGAACACATGGGAGAAGAAGACGAAGAGGCGGGGGGGCTGGAAGAGTTCGATGAAGATGATTTAGCTGACTTAGAGGACATTTATGTGCGCAGCAAGTTCTTCGAGTCGTGGCTGTGGACTGACATCAGGCTACCCAGTGTTCCCAGATCAGATGGGTAGGAGTTTGGCCTTCAAATCAGTATAGGCATCTTACTTTTATCATGTTCGTTGATGGAAGTGTCTTTTCCATTCTTTTATTTCAGGTTGGCTGTATTTCCAGTAAACACTGTTCTTCCTGACAGCATCACTCAGTGGGGGTTTCTAGCTGTCAGTGCTTCACCGCAGACAGGTAAACAACTCTGTCTGTTTTGAATAAACCACAATTGCTTTTATACAAGTTATTTAAGCTAGAATAGAAGACAGTAGCCAATATGTACACTACCAGTCAAAAGTTTTTGAACAGTAAGATTTTTAATGTTTTTTTTTTTTTTTTAAGTTTATTCTGCTCACCAAGCAGTAACATGCTTGTTACAAGCAGTAACATTTTGAAATATTTTTTACTTCTTAAAATAACTGTTTTCTATTTGAATATATTTTAAAATGTAATTTATTCCTGTGATTTCAAAGCTGAATTTTCAGCATAATTACTCCAGACACATGATCCTTCAGAAATCATTCTAATATTCTTACTTGCTGCTCAAAAACATTTATTATTTTTATTATTATTATTATTATGTTGAAAACGGCTGAGTAGATTTTTTTCAGGTTTCTTTGAAAAATAGAAAGTTCAGAAGAACAGCATTTATCTGAAATAGAAATCTTTTGTAACATTATAAAGGTCTTTATCGTTACTTTTGATCAATTTAAAGCATCCTCGCTAAATAAAAGCATTCATTTCTATAATTTCTCTCTTAAAATATATTCAAATTCAAATAGAAAAACGTTGTTTTAAAGAGTAAAACTATTTCAAAATTATACTGGTTTTGCTCTACTTTGGATCAAATAAATGCAAGCTTGGTGAGCAGTAGAGACTTCTTTAAAAAACATCAAAAATCTTACTGTTCAAAAACTTTTGACTAGGAGAGTATATATAAGTACTTGCACAGAATTAGATATAAAAAAGAAATTGTAAAGAAGAATGTCCTTGGGAATGAGATTATTGGTGGTTTGTGACCCTTTTGCAGGTTTTTGTGTAGCTGAACCTTATAACGTCCGGTCGTCAAAGCCATTCTTCATAGACTTGCGGCTGCCTCACTCTGTGTCCAGAAATGAACATGTGGAAATCAAAGCGGTGGTGCACAACTACAGGAACTCAAAACTGGAAGTCAGTTTCACATCACCACAAAACAATAACCACTTGCCCTCTATAGTTTATTTGTGTTGTGATCTGAACACTGTCCATTTGTAGGTCATGGTAATTCTGGAAAAGACAGAGGACATGTGTAGCGTGGCATTTAGTGGACAGCACAGACAGCGGATTTCTGTACCAGCCAGCTCCTCCAAACTCATTTCCTACACCATCATCCCTCTTAAAATAGGAGAGCTCCCTCTACAGGTCACAGCCGTCGCAGCCGGCTTCAGGGGACAGGATGCCGTGAGGAAGAATCTGCGTGTGGTAGTAAGTGAGCTCCTAAAACCTGCCCTGTCTCAGGTCTCACACATAATATTGAAAATATTTTACATATGTTGCTTGTTACATGTGTTTTTGAAACATCGGTGCATTAACCGTGAGGTACATGATTATAAATCTTGTGTTTTAGGTTGAAGGCATTCAGACAATTAAAGTGAGGAGCTTTGTGCTGAACCCCGCTGAGAAAGGAGACAGTGGTAAGACTGGCTTGTATTGTTTATATGACAGTTTAACAGCACAAGTATCTAAATACATAAGAAACAACAATGGAGTGTCTTTAAAACACTTTTTTTGTGCAGAACTACTTCTTTATGCCACAGATTCAAATCTAAGTTTAACAGGTTAAGAGCTGAGCCCAAGCCTCCGTTACTAATTTGAAAATGTCACTTTAGAAGTAGTAACGAAGGAACGTTGAGTTGGTTCATTAAAAGCTTATTGTATTACTGCATTAAAAGCTCACTGTATTATGTAGAGTATTATAAGAGAGAGATGGACTGAGTGAGTGTAATTACCTGAATCTGATACAGCATTCATTCTTCAGCTCAATCTCATATTCACAATAAAACATTAGTTTGAATGTTCGCTGAGGAAAGCGATATCTTTGCCGTACTATCCTTTCATCTGTTAAGAGAGTTTTCTGATGACAGTGCTGCTCAGTGCATTTGTTGGCCGCGTGTAACTTCCTTGTTTACAACTCTGTTTTAGTCTCTTTCAATATAAAAGTCTGCACTGCTAACTCACTCATAAAAACAGTTTCTTGCTGCCCTTTAATAGCAGAATAATAAAACTAATCACCCTCACAAACACACAATGCTTCCCAATACTAAATACTACTATTATTTATATAAAATATTATTTGTTGGATAATAATATTTAATAAACAACAACAGTCATCATAAAAGTTTCTAGGCAATTTGGTCAAAAAAAGAGAGTGATATAAAGCATTACATATACATTAAATATATAACGTGATGAGATTTTGCCCTCAGCCAAAACAATTTGCTCTGGAACAAATAATAGATTAAAGAGACCAAACACTAAGCACTATAGAGACATCAGAGCCAGTTGGAAATTCCTGAAGATCTGGCCGAGGTAAGGCTGCTCTCGGCGGGTTCTTGAACATAGAACAGCCTCTGACGCCCTGGAGCTCACATTTCCGAAAACACTGAAGCAAATTTTCAAATAGATGTTATCTTTAAATGTGAATGTATCTAACAAGTACATTCTTGCCTAAAAAAATCTTAAATGCATTCCATGAAAACAGTATTATTCATAAAATTATAGTGGATTTGGGCATCCGCCATGACACTCGCTGTGAGGAAAACGAGTGATACAAACAGTGAAATGGTTGGAGTTCTGATATCATTAGAATATCGCACTCCTCTCAGCCAATCAGATTCGAGGACCAGAAAGAACTCCTGTATAAATTTACATTTTATTTATGTATTTGTTGTTGTTAAGTGAATAAACATTTCCCTCATCTCAGTTGGTAGACAGCTGATAGAAGTGGAGAAGATGCAGTTGGACGCCGTTGTACCAAAATCTCTGCCGGAGACATTTGTTAATGTCAGAGGTTTGACAGTTTATTAAGCCATATTCATAACATTATAGTAATTGAGTATTAACTCTCAATTGCATTATGGATATTTTGAATGATATTTAATTGTCGTTTCTTCAGGTAATTTGCTGGCAGACAGCATTGATAACTGTATTCAGGAGGACTCTCTGGCATCATTGATCCGGATGCCTGGTGGATGTGTGGAGCAGAACCTGGCCAGAATCACGCTGCCCCTCATTGCCACCCATTACCTGGACCGCAGTGGAAACTGGGACGATGTGGGAATAAATCGTAGAGAAGAGGCCATCAAATACATCCAAAAAGGTACAACGAGACTCAATTATGGATGAACATCACCATTCCTTTAGATATTTATACAATAAATAAACTTTTTCATACTCAGGATATGAAAATCAACTTAATTACCGTAAAAAGGACGACTCGTATCCACCCTATGCCAATGAAGGCACCAGCACATGGTATTATTGCCGGCACATTAACAATTACAACTTCACGTTGAACATTTCCCTGTAGAATTCATGTTTTTATGTTTATGTCCATTTCAGGATTACTGCATACGTGGTGAAGGTTTTCTCCATGGCAAAATCGTTTATTAGCATCGATGACAAGCATCTGTGTGGACCTCTGGTATACCTGCTCAAGAATAAACAGCGTCCTGATGGATCCTTTCAGGAGGACAATCCTGTCTACGACACCAGTATGACGGTGAGAATTCATAACTGTGATTGCAGTAGTTTCATAATAATCAATGAAAGGGTTCAGTACTAACATGTGTCGGTATGTACATTCTATTGTGATACAGGGAGGCCTGCAAGGCTCTGAATCCAGAGTGTCTCTGACCGCATTCGTGCTCATTGCTTTGGAAGAGGCACAAAACGCTGTTACCTGCCAAGAGCCAGGCCTTGACATACAGGTAACATCACTACTATACTGCTAAAAACATGTGAATTAAACAGTAACTAGATCAAATTATCAGGACAGAGTGATACAAATGGTAAAACAGTTCTGATATCACTAAAATATAGCACTCTCCAATCAGGAACCAGGAAGGACATTATACAAAAATGAAAATATGATAAAGTTTAAAATATTTGGACATTTTTCAAGAAAATATTTGCTAGCTTCATACAAAGAAAAAGTTTCCCATTAAATGTACACAATGTCCTACAATCCTAAATGGACCTCCACCAATCAGGAAACAGAGATCTGAAAACAGCTGAAAACTGAAAGTTAATAACATATAAGTTTTTACATGCTCTAACTGTGTTTTATACTTTCACTGTAGGATAAGTCCAGAAAAGCAGCGGTGTATCTAAGAGAGCATTTCCCCCGACTGATGAGGCCGTACACAGCGGCTATAGCATGCTATGCTTTAGCAGTATCCAATCACGGCTGCATGAAGAGCATGTTACTAAATTTAGCCTCGCCTGGTACTTAGTCATTGAAAACAAACTTCCTCAAAATATCTTTCTTAGCGTGGCCTTGCCTTTCTAATCTTTAGTTTCTGTCGATAGATCGTACCTACTGGCCTGACTCTAGCAATTATTTCTTCACACTGGAAGCTACCGGCTATGCATTGCTAGCGCTGATCAAAGGTGGCCACATGGAAGAGGCAGCAGCTCCATTTCGATGGCTGAACGACAATCGTGGTATTGGGGGAGGATACGGCTCTACTCAGGTACAAATCAGAAGAAAACCTTCATTAATTGTCTAATAACTGTATTTGGGGTACTTTAATGACTGTTTTTGTCCCATCAGTCCACTATGGTGGTGCTACAGGCCCTGTCTGAGTATCTGGTGAAGAGGCCTCCTCCTGACGACCTCAATCTGTTGGTGCAGCTCAGTGTTCCCGGTCGCAGTGACGTACGCTGGACCTTCAATCCAAAAGCGACATATGTGGCCCGATCTTCACGGGTGCGATCTTCTGTCTTTAGAAACTCTCTTTTGTAGATTAATATGGCGGTATTATCAGTAGGTGCATTTACATTACAGATTTGCGCAAAACTTTTGTGATATTTGAAAAAAGTTGACAAAAAAACTGCTGCGAAATTACACCGTTTCGAATGTAACCAATGTTATGCGACTAATACGTAATTTTTTTCCTCACGTGTTAAGTCATGGTGATGGATGTTGGTAGGTTTACATATATCACAGCCAATGCACTAGCCATTAATTTTAATTGTAGGAGACGTAGGCGTCAGTCTTTACAGGAGCAGCACGTTTTTTCCGCGAAATTGGACTACATTTGTACTGTTGCCGCTAGCTGTTTTTGATGTCCGCAGGTTGAAGCAACCCCATGTCATTTTATCCCCTGAAATATGGATTTACCAGGGGAACCCCGACAAGAAAACGTGTATTTTATCCCCCGGAATGTGATTTTTAACAGGGGATCCCCCTTGAAATACGATTGGGCTAGTTTTGAGTAGCACTTGGGCGGGTTTTGTTGTAAAAACTTGGCAACCCTGACAGACGGTCCTGGGACGCTTCTGAAACGTGCCACGGCACGCCTGGTATAAACACAAGCAGTGACTAGAGTGGCCGCGTTTTCAATTCGCAATTTCAATTTATGCAGTTTCGAAGGGTAATGAAAACACAGCTCATGTTGGGGTTAACGCATTACATGTAATTTGAATTAAGTAATCAGATTACTTTTTCAAGTAACTAGCAAAGTAACACATTACTTTTTAATTTACAATAAAATATCTTTTTTCGATATTTGCCAAATATAGATTTCTTTTTAATATTAAAAACAAACAAGCCTATCCCAGATGAGAGAAAGTATTGCAAAAGTTACATAACACATTACTTTCCATTAAAAAGTAACACAGGTACTTTTATGGGGAGTAACACAATATTGTAATGCATAACTTTTAAAAGTAACTTTCCCCAACACATATTGCCAAATGTTGAAAACGCAGCTGTACTTATTGTAACTCAAAAGTACGATCGTGTAATGCAAAAACTTTCACGCAAAAACTGGACATGCGTTCTTAAATATGCAGAGCTCTCTTATGAGTTCTTATTGGTCAGATATTGTGTGTGCCAACCAATCAGAATAGGCTTCCATGTTTGACCAGCTATATGAAATCTTATTGGCTGAAAGTGAACTAGAATAATGTGCTGCTGTAAACCTTCGTAGACCAGAAGTCTTTGACTTTTGGATTATTGCAGAAAATAAGCTCTGTGACCAAAAAATAGTTGGTGATTCTTACACGTTTTGTCACATCATGGTAATCTTTACACATGAACGCAACTTTTATGACTTGTGAAGCCTAAAGTCACCAGAAGGAAAAAGCAACTCCTTCAACGTCACCACCATTAAGTTTCAACAACTTTTTCAGTCTTTATTTAAATACATTTTCCCTCAAGTTTAAGTTAGAATAGTTGGTAAGTGTAAAAGGAGGTTCGGGATGAAATACTGTAACTCACTTTTATTATCTCTTCCAGGTGCCTCTTGACCAGAAATTCACAGTGGAGGCTTCTGGGAAAGGCAAAGGAGTTTTGGAGGTGCTACATGCACACATCTACACCAGTGCGTTGAATTTTGACTATAAAATCAAGATGTAATTTAATTACAAACTTTTCTCTGTCACATTTTATACATCCCAGGTAGTGACAGTGTACCACCAGCTTCCTGATGTGTATGAGAACAGCACATGTAATGGTTTTCAGCTGGACGTCTCCATTGCTGAGACTAATGGTGCGTTCTTGACTTTAAAACATCTTAATTTTAATAAAAGAAAATGCTATGGTAAAACACTTACTTTATACAGTAAAAACAGTAAGATACCGTTCAATGTACAGTTCTTGGAAGTGAAAAAAACATCATTTTAATTTCAGAAAAAAACCCACCGGATGTGGAAAAGTCCTACAGACTCAATATCAATGTGAGGTGAGGACTTAAATATAGGTGAAGATCTTTTTTAGCTGAATAGCTAAATAAACTAATTCGGTACCCATAACTGACTGCTTTGCACCCCCAAAGGGCTCTGGAGGAACGACAAGTGAGGATGGCGATTTTAGACATCGGCCTACCCACCGGCTTTGAGCCTGAAAACTCAGATTTAGAGTTGGTAAGACCAAACTCATGACATAATGTGGCATTAGATTAACGATAGAAGCTAATTCTGTAACTAACTATGTTGTAGCCTACCTAGGCAGCATTATAAGACATCACAGCTGTGCTGTTTCATTTAATACCAATGGACTTTTCTACCCAGCATTGCTGTGCGCTTTGTATTTTTATGTTGTGTATTGCTATTTTAGCTTAGCAACATGCTAACATCGAACTCTATTGGAATCAATTATAACTGTGTCTATTTGTGTGACACATAGAGTTGCTGACTATAAAGAGTGCTTCATCTGTCACCTTGACAGTTAGCATGCTAACTATGTAGGCAGCTACCTACATAAATAGTGTGCAGCAAGGCATCTTGTTAAGTGATAATGTCTAATTTGACTTTCCAGCTCACAAATTCAGTGGATCGCTACATCAGCAACTTCCAAGTGGTGGACAACCTGAGCGACAGAGCATCCCTCATAATTCACCTGTTTAGGGTAACCTAACAACCAACTTTATAGTTCATACTTTGATGTGAATGAGGACACATTGAATATTTGTCTTTGTCTGAATGTCCCGGACAGGTGTCCAATAGTCAGACAGACGTGATCTCATTCAGACTTCATCAGAAATTTAAAGTAGGACTCCTTCAGCCCTCCACTGTCACAGTGTACCAGTACTACAACAAAGGTTCGTACACACATTTAATTAGCTTATGTTTGATAAAGTGCACTGCTAACCTAAACCCTTAAAGAGATAGTTCACCCAGAAGTGAAAACTATGTCATTAATTACTCACCCTCATGTCATTCCAATCCTGTAAGAATGCAAATTAAGATATTTTTGATAAAATCCAAGAGCTTACTGACTCAGCATAGACAACAATGCAACTACCACGTTCAAGACCTAGAAAAGTATTAAGGACATTGATAAAATAGTCCATGTGACTATCTTAATTTCATGAAGCTACGAGAATACTTTTTGTATTTTTAATTGAACAATTTCTTCTCTTCCGTGTCAGTCTTCGTCACACGTTCAGGTCAGTACCACAACACATGTACGTGGTGCTGCTGACAGGCTGACGACTTGTAAAATTAACTCTAGTTATCTTTGTTTTATTTACTAGTTAGTTTGAAGCGCTAATTACGGTCTCTGTTGTTTCAGATAAACGCTGTAGCAGGTTCTACTCTCCTCCTGAAGACAAACAGCAGCTTGATCAGATCTGTAAAGACGATGTGTGCCGCTGCTCACAGGGTCAGTTTACGAGGACTAACTTTGTGTTTTCAGTCAACTTCCTACCTTTAACCAGTAATAAAGCAGTTATAAACCTTTCTTCATAGGTGACTGTTGTGTACCAAAGGAAGACTCCTCGTCTTTCAGTAAAGAACAGAGGAAGGCTGCATTGTGCAATGGACTACATCATGGTGAGTGTTTCTTCTGTTAAATCGATGCAGTTTTTGGGGGGAAGCCATCATGATCTCATCGATAAATGTCTTTTCTTCAGCCTACAGAGTCAAACTGCTCAGCATCAGCCAGAGTCACTACGACCAGTACGAGATGAAGATTGTGCAGGTTATCAAAGAGGGTACGTCTACTGGTGTTTGATTTTCTCACATAACCAGCCGTCTGGCTCATGGATCTGTGTTTGTGTTTGTGTAGGGACAGAGGAAGGCCTGAACGAGAATGAAAGGAGGATGTTCCTCTCTCATGCAAGCTGCAGGACGGGACTTGGTTTGAAAGAGGGTCAGGACTATCTGATCGTTGGGCCCATCACTGATGTTTGGCATGCAGGAAGCACATCCAACAAGTGAGTAGCGTAATAGCACAGAAAATGTATATATTATAGTTTGGTTTTCATAATTTGGTTGTTTTCTTTCTCAGGTATGTGTATACGCTGGGTAAGAACACTTGGGTCGAGCGCTGGCCATCTGAGTCTGAATGTGGGGCTGGATCCGCTCTGCAGGTGAAATGCGGCGAGCTGAAAAACTTCGCAAAGGACATGACAGAAAGCGGCTGTCAGACTTAAGAGATGCTTCACAAATCTCATTGCAGCCATTTTGAATTGTGTTTTTGGTTTAAAACATCTTTTCCAACACACCTTTCTGTGTGTCCTTCTGTGTATCTTAAAAAATAATAATAAATAGTAATAATAAAATGTGTCTCACTTTTTCCAAATACTTTACAGCTAAAAACCTTCCAGGCAGATCTTGACTGAATAGCAGCTCCAAATCACATTGGCACATTTTTTCCAGTTATTTTAAAGAACCTTGCAGCCTCTCACAGCAAAGGAACCAAAAACAGAAAATGAAAGTTTTAACATTAAACATTACATACAGGCGTAGTGTATCTGTGGTGACTATGTGAAGGTTATGGCCACATGGCAGTAATGTACAATTCTAGGATAGTAATTAAATCATGCACTTAGTCAACAACATGTATTCAAACAGAAACTGTGAGCACAATTAACAGCAGTTATTTATATGTTGTGCTCAAATTTACAGCTATGTATGGAAAATTTGGTACTTTTGTATGTTGGTTCAGGCTGTTGTCATCTGAAGTCCTCGGGGGGTTGGGCGTCATCTCTGCTCAGGTGTTGAAGTCATCTCAGATCTTCATAAGAGGCTGGATCCAGAATGAAGCTTGTGTAATCTCTAATTGCCTTTGGATACCCAACCCTAAAGAGATGTGTCTTCATCTAGATTTAAACAGAGAGAGTGAACCTCGAACATTATCAGTTCAAAAGTTCGAAAACGCTCTACCTACTTTAGTGGACTACAGTAGTCAACATTTGAAGTGGATCAAACCCTTTCATCAAAATTGTCCTAAAACCAAAACAATACCCATTCTTGCACAATTTTGATTAACTTTATTGATCAGATTCAAATGTTGACTACTGTATACTATTCTAGGTACTACGAAACGTTTTGTGACCTGTGATCTAAGAGATTCTGTGTACTTGGACCAATAACTGTTTTACCAGCTTTCCTGATATTTGATTCCGCTTTTCTAATCCATAATGGAATCGCGCTGACCTTAGTGTCACGCTTGCCTCAACATTTCTCACTGATGTTGGAATTTAGGAAAACCGCCATGTCGTTTATACTTTCCAGTGGACACTCAACACAGGTATGGTGGCAGGGGAGATGGAGTTTTTCAACCTACGTTTTGAACCGAAGTACACAGACGAAGAAATAACCGTGAATGACCTTTCCCACCTGATTACGTAATGTGTGAAATCGCGGATGCGCATTGTGAGGCTAGTGCAAGATGAGCATTTGTGGTTAAAAATAAATGAATTTGTATTTTTTTTTTTTTTTTTAAGAAAACGACCAATCGTTTTGTTAGATAAGACCCTCATTCATTGGCTGGGATCTGAAGAGTTCTTTAAGGCTGCATTGAAACTGAAATTCGGACCTTCAACCCACTGGTCACCAGTGAAGCCCATTTTATAGAGAAAATTCCTTGAATGTTTTCCTCAAAAAAAATTATTTCTTTGCGACTAAAGAAAGAAAGACATGAACATTTTGGATGACATGGGGGTAGGTCAATTATCATGAAATGTTCATTCTGGAAGTGAATTTCTCCTTTTACATTTTTCCTTTAACATCGTGCCATAGATGTAATTTAGATGTATGAATGTCAGTCTGCGAGTGAACTTCTCCTTTAAGGTCGTGCCGTAAACTTCTGACTTATGAACTTTAGCCTGCGGATGTTTCCAGTTCCAGCTGCACCGAGTCATCACCTGCTTTTAAAGGTAGTCACATATCCGCCATTGAAGCAAGTAAACAATAAGTAAAACAATGATAATGTGTATGAGAAGAGTGTAAGCAAGGTAAGCGGTTAACAAATTGTTCATGGTTTTCTTATCATCTGGACTGAAACCTTTCCAAGTTGCTTTTTTAGAAAAGTTGTCCCACTGTACTGTTAAAGGTATTATGACATGTATGGCTTAATACAGGGGTGTGCAACCCTGTTCCTGGAGATCTACCTTCCTGCAGAGTTCAGCTCCAACCCTGATGAAAGACACTTGAACCAACTAATTAGGATCTGAAGGAGCACTTGATACAGACAGGTGTGTTTGATAAGGGTTGGAGCTAAACTCTGCAGGAAGGTAGATCTCCAGGAACAGGGTTGGGCACCCCTGGCTTAATATAACGTAAATGATGTCTCTTACCATAATATGTAGAAGAAAACCCATGAGAGATTTACGTTATTTAAAAAATCCACATTGTTTTAAACATATTTTGGACTATGGGGGTACCATTATGACAAGAAATGTTTGTGCTCAGTGAGCTACTGGCACTACCTTTTGCTCTTTTTACCATAACACAGTTCAGAATACACAACTGAAAATAAAATGCTGATACGATGACCACAGCTACTGAAAGAGCTTACAGGTGGCAATGGATGTAAACATAGGCTTAAACCAAATGCACTATCAGTTATACTATTGGGGTCTAAACGCCCCGGATATTGAGTGAAATCCACGCTGGGAAATCCCTTCAGTGGAGTCATGAAAGCTTGGGCTTGTTTATATCCTGCCAGGATGGCATCTAGCATAGGGTCATCAGACGTTCCCGTTTTCCGGGGATAGTGCTGGTGTTTAGTGCTCTGTCCCCGACTGAAGCTGTCCCCGGAAATGTCCCCATTTTATAGCAGGCTCAAAACAACCCGCAAGTGTACTGTAAAAGCCCGACCAATTTAGCCAGCTGCCAATCGTATGATTGTGATTATTTTCAACAGCAGAGGGCGCTGCGAGCTATACCGATTTCTCGGCCGCGCGCCGCTACTGTCATGGAGAGCTTGGACGAGAACAGAGCGCTATTATCATCAGTTATCGAAAGAGACGCCGTTAATGGTTTAAGGTAGTCACATACTAATATACATGTTGAAGCAAAGTAATGCTGTTTGTTTGCACTGTATGACAAGGTATGAAACGGTTGCGGGATTGTTTTGCACACAATAGGCCTATTAAAACATTCATGAAACTTAGCCACAACACCGATATGAATAATATAAACAATAATAAACTATCAATTACACCGTGTCCGAGCTACAAGCAACGCGACAAGCGGTCCGCACCAGACAGTCACTATTTTAGTGACAGAATCACTAATCACAGCCATTCAGAAGCACACTCCCAACGAAATGGACAGTTTAATATTTTCATAAATAATAATTAATAAATATTAAACATTTTTTAACATGGTTAAAACTACATACTGAGTGACTGATACCATCTTTGTCATGGAAAACCTATTGAGTGAGTTCGCATCTTTGTTTGCTTGAATTTATTTTCAAGATCTGAGGTAACTATTGATGCTTTCAGTATGGCTATAAATGTCACGCACTGTGATATTCAAACTCACATTAAACACCTTGAACATTAAATAAAGCACATACATTCGCTCAGTTTCATTTGCAGAAGACACTTTGTGTTCAAAATTAGCCTAAAATCAAAATAATAAGCCTGATTAGAGATAGAAAAGATCCATTTCCAAAAGCATAAACATAATATTTTAAAAGTTATTATTATTGTACTCACAGTTGTGGAAATGTTAAATACATTTTGAGAATTGTATTTGTTAAATAGTTTTATCATTCTCATAATTATTCTTTTTTCTAAAGCCATAATTTTATAATACTACTGTTCTGAAATGTTTGCTATTTGCAATAGTTACTATTTACGATTATATTAAAGAATACAGTAAATTTGATCCTCAAACATCACTGTAATTATCAGTTATGATATTAATAGGCCTAAATGGAACCCACAACAATTAAAAAAACAAACATATTTTTAATTTGTAGATAATCACTAGTGAGATTTCACCTTAATCTAGCATTTCTTGTCTCTACTATTTGTAAGCTCTTTCAGTAGCTGTGGTCTACTAAAAGCTTAAAAGTCTTTAAGAAGTTTTATTCATCCACAGGCATCTTCCCATTCTTTTCTCCTCTTACAGTTAGGAAAGCAGTGAAGACTTGCATTGCTCCTCTTGTTGCCCTTCGACTGAAAATTACAACCAAAAGCTGCATAATGTGGCGTTGTATCAGTATTTTATTTTCCGAGTTGTGTTGCAGTAAAAATAGCAACAGGTAACGGCAGTTGCTCACTGAGCTATTTCACTTAAAACTGAAGTGTTTCAGCTTGATTTATTCAGGAATTCACTGAAACCCCCCACCCTCCATTTCAGTTTAAAGCAAAGGCTGTTCTGTTTTTGTACAAAATGTCCAGGGCCCAAATCCTGGAAAATATTTGTTGCTTATGTAATAAGTAATCTTCAAATATTTGTATATGAGAAGCAAAAATATGGCCAAGACACTCTAAAATGAAACTAACTTGCAGTACAAACAAGAACACACTGAATATTAAGAAATCAAGCAATCATAAGCATGTATGATTAAACCAAGCCAAAATAATGCTAGAAGTTTCCGAGAGTCTTGACGAGTTACGCAGAACATGTATCAGCCCAGTTTTACCGCTGTTAATAAATCAATAAAATAAATAAATAAAAACATGTTTCAGAACCAGTTGCCACACCGAGCTGCAGGCACCAATTAACTGC
This sequence comes from Cirrhinus mrigala, assembly GCA_036247105.1. Classification (NCBI taxonomy): domain Eukaryota; kingdom Metazoa; phylum Chordata; class Actinopteri; order Cypriniformes; family Cyprinidae; genus Cirrhinus; species Cirrhinus mrigala. Next base: position 14,010,250 of record CM070028.1, read on the forward strand.
TTTGGTTTTAGTGGGAGGAGAGATTTCAGCTCATTTCAGCTTTCGTCTTGTTGTCATGTACTCAAACTGTGAGTGGTCAGTCCAGCAGGATGATGCTGCTGCTGCTTCCACTGTTTTTATGGATACTGTTGGTATCCAATACCCAGATTTCTTCCCAAAGACGGTGAGTTGAATTTTAGATATGCTGTTTAGTATGTATTCTAGTCTTCCTGTTTATCAGAATATTTAATAAGAGGTAGAAACAGCAGCAGGTCAGACAAGGATAATATTGAAACTTAACACATGTAACACACTGAATTTAACAAAATTTTTAGGTAAAAAGACTAAAATAGTTTGTGTTTGAAGATGAATGGAAGTCTTATAGGTTTGGAACGACATGAGGTTGAATAATGACAGAATTTTTATTTTTGGGTGAACCCTTTAAACACAATGTTAAGAACTTTGTCTGTGTTTACAGTGACAATCATGTTCTTGACTTGGCACCGCAGTAAGTACACAACTTTCCAATGTCCTTAATGTAAAGACATACACAAACATAATCAAAGTAGCGTCCAGCAGGTGGTCCAGTATGCAAATGTTTTTACTTTATGCAGAGCTGATAAGGGGTTTGTGGTGATACTGCATGTACTGTATTCTCTGTCAGGTTTGTCATCCTAGTTCCAGCAAGGCTGAGGCTTGGAACGAAACTGAACATCTTACTAGAGGCGCACAGCCTGTCCAAGCCAATCACTGTCCAAGTCACTGTCTCTACATACCCGAACAAACATGTCCTGACAAAGGACTCTGCCATCCTCAATTCAGAAAACAGCTACAGTGCTCTCAAAACCATTGAGGTTGGGTCAGAGGACATAGTGTATTTATTGTCTTTGTGTGTAAAAACTAGAAATCTGCCATTTTGTAATTAAGCATTACATAAATGTCTTGTCAACAGTTTGTTTATTTATTTATTTACAATTTTTAAATCAGGTAAAGCTTGTTGAAATATTTATCATATGGAATCTGTTTTTTCCATAAGATCAATCCAAACCTGTTGCATTTGGAGACAGAGAACAAGAAATCGGTTAGTCTGGTTGCTAAATTTGGGGGTTTCCGTACTGAGAAAATGATTATGCTGTCATTTCACTCTGGATATATCTTCATTCAAACTGATAAACCGGTTTACAACCCTGGAGACACAGGTCAGCTCTTACACTGGACTAAAGACTAAGTTTATGTTAAATTACAAGTCTGTATCGCTGTTACTTCTCACCTTCTATCTCTGAATCTCTCAGTTCATTACAGGGCTTTTGTATCTAATCCTGAATTCCAAGCTTTCAACAGCACAATATCTCTTGAGATTCAGGTGACTGTTATTATCATTAAAATTAGCTTAATTTGATTTGATTTCATTCCATTACTTAATATCATTATTGATGCTTTTTATATATACCTCCATTAAAAAATCAGAACCCAGATGGTATTGTGATACATGGCAGAGCCAATATCAGCGCAAGCAACGGGATCCTATCTGAAAGCTACACCCTCTATACTGTGGTCAGGTATGCAAAGAGATTTGTGTTTTACAACTGACTAACTCTCATTAGAATATTAGTACTCTGTGAGCTAAATATCTGCTGACACTTTATTTTGATGTTCCCCCAACAGACATTATGCTGACTATAAGTAACTTTGCAAGTAAATAGCAACTTATTCTACTAATCCTAACCTACCAGTAAGAGAATTAGTTGACATGTAATTGCAATTCATTTCTGAGCTACCAGATGCAGGGCTATGGTTCCCAGCACGAATTTGGTAAAGCAACTTTGACATTATGCTGCCTTCAAGTTCTAGGAAACATGTACCTCCGAGCATTCAAGTGGGAAACATAACACAGAAGTAACAAAACAAGAGTTATATTATGAATAAGAAACTAAAATAACATGAAAATTGTATCAAAACTACATTTTTGTATTACATAAAGAAAATCTTGACAGTGAAGTGACTAACTTGATATATTTTTCCCTTCAATCTGAGTAGTTCAAATATTTATTTAGATATGCAATTAGATATGCAAAAAATAAATAAATAATAATAATTAAAAAAAAAAAAAAAAACCCGACCTCATTTAATAAGTCTAAGTGGTTGTATGAAATGTGACAAACAGGTGATCACACACACACACACACACACACACACACGAGGGTTAAACAGGGTTATTTTTTAAAACTTCAGATATTAATTTGTCTTGTGGAGTGACTTTTGATGTGTGAAACAGCTAATTCATTTTTTTTGGCACTTCAGCTACTGTACACCAATTCTGGAACAAAAATGTTTGTTTTTAATTCCTAGAGAGGGAACATGGAAAGTTGTTGCGAAGTTTGATAATGTTAAAGAAAACACATTCAGCGCTGTGTTTGATGTAAAGAAATACGGTAAGTTATTTATATTTTTCTTGGTGCAGATATTACCTGCTGCCATGCATGGTTAGATTAATTCTATTTCTCCTTGTTCCCAAGTTCTCCCGCCATTCAATGTCACTTTAACCCCAAAGAAATCCTACTTAACCCTAGATGAGGAAAAGTTGGAAGTCAAAGTCACAGCCAGGTGTGTGTCAATCATAACTGCTTTCACTGTTACTCAAAACTCACCTAAATTACAACCATATTAAAATGGGTGTGATATCTAAAAAAAAATATACTCACTACTGGTCTTCTGACAGCATGGCTTAACTAGTTTAATGTAAAATAAAAACATTCAAAACTTAAAAATATTATAGAATGAATCACTATGTGTCTTCTTTCCAGGTATCTTTATGGTGAACCAGTGAAAGGTGTTGCATATGTGGTGTTTGGTATTGAAACTGATGGCAAGAGAAAGAGAATAACATCTATGAAGCAAATAAAAGATGTAAGTGAGAGAGAGTGAGAGGTGTGTGTAAGAAAGAAAAGAATATATTTTTTATTAAAGGTGTACCTGTTTATTTGCAGCTAAATGGAAAAACTGTTAGTTTGACAATGGAGGAGATAAAGAAGGCCTATCCTGACACAAGCAGACTACTGGGGTCTTCTGTGTACGTTAAAGCATCAGTACTGACCATTGCAGGTGGGGGATCATTACCCTTGATATGAGACCACAATTATGTAAAAAATATGCAGAAAACTAGCATGGTGATATTTTTATACCTTCAATATTTTAACAGTGGACGTCTTTATCATTGTAAGCTTTGTTAATAAATTGTTAATAATGTTATATAAAGAGCAGATTCTTTTTAAAACACTTAGGAGGCCAGAATTAGAAGTACATATATATATATATGTTTAAAAACTTTCTTTTCCTCAGGTAGCGACCCTGTGGAAGCAGTGAAATCCGGCATTAAAATAGTAATGTCACCCTACGTGCTTTCCATCGAGGACACACCAAAGTATTTCAAACCTGGCCTGCCATTAGGCATAGTGGTAATTATGACACTGTCACAGTTTCTGCTTGATTGATGTTAGCAATATTCTTTCAGAATAATATTAGAGGTGAATCATTGTATTTTATTGCTTAGGTTACAGTGAGTAACCAAGATGGATCTCCAGCTCCTAATATACCTGTTGAAATCAACTTCCTTAAAAAATCAATCAACACACACAGCGGCACTATCAGGGTCTCCGTCAGCATGCCTGATGAAGACAAGACACATATATTGAAGGTACACTGAACATACAAAGCTGAGTATTTAAGGTCCCTCTATGACTCCGCAGTGACATGCGGGACAGGATTAGAATACACTCCTAAAATTAAGGTTCCAAAAGAGTTTTTTTTTTTCAGTGATGCCATTAAAAAAACATTTTTGGTTCCCCAAAGAACCTTCCAGTGAGCATTTCTTAAAAGAACTATTCAGCCATTTTTACTATAAAGAACCTTTCGTGTAATGCCAAGAAAGGGTGTATACCAATTAGTCATAACATTATGACCACCTTCCTAACAATGTGTTGGTCCCCCTTTTGCTGTCAAAACAGCCCTAACCCACTGAGGCACAGACTCCACTAGAACCATAAAGGTGTGCTGTGGTATCTGGCACAAAGATGTTAGCAGCAGATCCTTTAAGTCATGTAATTTGCGAGGTGGGGCAAATTACATGACCCTGTAGCTGGTTCACTACTGTTACTTCCTTGGACCACTTTTGATAGATACTGACCACTGCAGACTAGAAACACCCCACAAGAGCTACAGTTTTGGAGATGCTCTGACCATGTCATCTAGCCATCACAATTTGGCCCTTGTCGAACTGACTCATATCCTTACACTTGCCTATTTTACCTGCTTCTAACACATCAACTTTAGGAACAAAATGTTTGCTTGCTGCCTAACATATTAATATATCTCACCCACTAACAGGAAATAATCAGTGTCGTTCACTTTACCTGTCAGTGGTCATAATGTTATGCCTGATCGGTGTATGTATGTATCTTATTTTGTTAAATATGTATGTGCATTGACAGGTAAAAACGGCTCTTCCTGGTGTGAATGCAGAAAAGCAGGCTGTAACAGAGATGCACCTGAAGCCATATTTAGGTTTTGATGGCTACAGTAAGAACTACCTGCACATCTCAGTGGGCTCCAACAAAGTGGTGGTGGGCAACAGTCTTAACATCAAAGTGTACATTAAAACCGACCCACCAGAACACAGAAAACTTGTGAAGAAGCTGACATATGCTGTGAGTGTTGGACATTTTGGGAAGAATTAAAAATGACTGGTACGCAGTAGTCTTTAAGTATACAGTGCCTACAATGACCTTTTTTCCTCTCCTCTTTCTGTCTAGGTTTTGAGCAAAGGGAAAATAATAACATCTGCCAGGCTGAATGTAGAATACCAGGATACCAGGATAAATTTTCCTTTGCTGGTTACCACAGAGATGCTACCTTCATTCCGGCTGGTGGCATACTATATTTTGCCATGGCAGCTACATGCAGAAGTGGTGGCAGACTCAGTGTTTGTGGATGTGGAGGACCAATGTGTAGGATCAGTAAGTATGTTTTGAACTAAAAACTATTATGGAGAATACATATAGCCTGCTCATTACAAAGTGCATTAGTGCCTGCCCGCTTTTTTTTAGCAGCACTGTTTCTGGAAGTATTTTTAGGGGCCAAGCCCTGAAGGGGTGTAGAGCCTATTGTCTCTGTTAGTTTTCTTATTCCTGCATGGAAGTCAATGGCAGACCTTTCAACAATGGTGTGACACGTGATGAGCATGATGCATCGCTATTAAAACAATAGGGCGATACATTCTAAAATATCAGTCACCTAAAAAAAAACACATGCTGGAGAGTCAGAATATTTTAAAATCACGTGTGAAAGGGTTAAACAATTTGACATGTCAGCACAGAATTTAGTAGAGATTAACATTTCTTGAAAGTACCTGAGAAATTTGAACACAGCACCACCTAGTGTTCAAAACATATGCATTTCCTTATCAGTTAGCCACATTCAACGTTACATCTACACTGACGACATGGGTCTCACTTGGGAGCCCCAATCATGTCTGAGCATTACAAGTAAAAGGCCACTGACAATTGGCAAGTGGGATTTGCATGCCAAGCCACTCAATCAGATTTTCGCTTTGTGAACGTTTTCGCTCTGAAACTCTGACACTGCTGCGCAGCCACCAGCTTCGGTGGCTGTGCGGTCGGAGTTAGAAGCAGAGTTGATGGCCATGCTCTTTTGGGCAGCCAAGAGCATTGGGCTGGAGGTGAATTCGCCTCCTTCCCATGAAAGCTTCAGGCTGGATAATTGGTATGTGACTCCCAGCCATACTCCGCCCCAGTGCCTTTCTTACTGGAGGTTTGTGAAGAGCTCACCAAAACATGGAAGGCCCCTTACACTCCCCAGTCACATTTGAGCTCTTCCCTCCTCACTGCCCTCGATGGTGAAGTGGTCTGGGGTTACGTTGACATTCCCCAAGGGGAGTGTGCTGTTGCTGTGCACCTGTGCCTGCAAAATGCCGGCACTTGGAGGAATGATTGGTGCATCCCGTCCAAGGACTATAAGGTGTTGTCAGCTCTGGCTGCCAAGGCTTACAGTGCTGGAGGCCAGGCAACCTCCGCCCTTATAAAACTGCACAGTTGTAGTTCTGACCCAGGGTTGATATATGAACTGTGCACGGCGACTGACTGAAGGTCACAGCATGGTCCCTCGGGCAGGTGATATCTGCTATGGTAGTCCAGGAGTGCCATCTCAGGTTGAACCTGGCTGAGAGGCATGCCACCGACAAAGTCCACTTTCTTGGCGCCCCCATCTTCCAGGACGGACTCTTTGGCGACACTGTCAAGGACTTTGCCCAGCAGTTCTCGGCAGTCCAGTAGCAGACGGAGGACATAAAGCACATCTTACCTTGGCAGGACACTCCAGATGCCTGTTCCGCAAGCTCAGCAAAAGATCAATTTCTTTCATCTCTGGGTCTGTCATGCCGAGTTCAGTCTGTGAGCAATGTGCTGCTTCCTTACAGTCTCTGCACAGCATATCGCAATTCAAGAGGTTGTGGTTGCAGCACGCTTCACTTCCTCATGTGGGGGAATCAGGTAAGTGCTGTTCAGGGCCCCCTCCCAGATTCAAGGTCATCCTCTTTACATCCGTGACAGACAGGGATGCAGTCCTCTTGGCCAAGGATGCAATAGAGTCTGTCCTTGTGGCCAAGATGACATCAGGATTTTACAGTCGCTATTTCATCGTACCCTAGAAAAACAGTGGGTTACAGCCTATCCTGACTCTGTGAGTCTTTAATCAGTCCCTTCACAGGCTTCAGTTCAAGATGTTGAGGCAGAAACACATTCTTTCTTGTGTTCAGCACCAGGATTGGTTTGCAGCTATCAACCTGAAGATCACATACTTTCATGACTTGATTCTGCCTCAACACAGACTGTTTCTGAGCTACCCGTGTCTCCCAGTGTCTTTACAAACCACACAGAGGGTGCCCTGTCCCCACTTTGGTTGTTGGTTGCACCATTTCGGCCCACCCAGACCTGGTTTGCCAACCTCATGCTCCTTGTGACAGCCCCTTCTTGGAGAAATCCCCTGAGGATGGACCTTCTCTCTCAGGGGCTGGGCACCATTGTGCCCAAGGTACCCACCACTTCCTTTCAGAACCATGTGGTGAACTTGCAAGCACTGCCTTTGAAGGAAGGCGGACCCTTCCCTTGTGTTGCTGCTTCCCGTTCGCGCTTTGCACATTTACGTGGAATGCACCCTGAGTCTGAGACGCTCTGTCTGCATCGCTTTGTCTGCTTTGGAGGACAGCAGAAGGGGATGGCTGCCTCCAAACTGAGGTTTGCCCACTGGCTAGTGGACACCATCACCTTGGCATATCTTAAATTCTTCCACATTATGGTTTCCTTGTACATATTGGGCTTTGGGTAGGTTATGGATTGTCTGTGTTCACACTGTGTGCTTAATGCTTTTGATGAGTTTCATCAAGCTTTGTCAATGAGATATTCATATTAAAAAATTATTATAGGTAAATATAAAATTATTAATTTAAAGCTGTTGATTATATCTGTAGAAACAATATATTTTAAGTTCATCGCAAAAAATGTTTATCTCATTTTTCATGAGCTGAACTCAAAGATCTAAGACTTTTTCTATGTACACAAAAGGCCTGTTTCTCTCAAATATTGTTCACAAATCTGTCTAAATCGTCTAAATGTGGCCAAGTATGGTGACCCATACTCAGAATTTGTTCTCTGCATTTAACCCATCCAAGTGCACACACACAGTAGTGAGTAGTGAACAAATATGCACACACGCACCGTGAACACACACCCGGAGCAGTGGGTAGCCATATTGCTATTGCTGGGGCGCAGTTGGGGGGATCGGTGCCTTGCTCAAGGGACTCACCTCAGTCGTGGTATCGAGGGTGGAGGGAGCGCTGGTTATTCACTCCCTCCACCTTCAATCCCTGCCGGACCTGGGACTCGAACCCGCAACCTTTTGATTACAAGCCAGATTCCCTAACCATTAGGAATGTCCAGAAATGTTGGCAGTACATCCAACCGGCCTCACAACCGCAGAACATGTGTAACCACACCAGCCCAGGACCTCAACATCCAACATCTTCACCTCCAAGATCGTCTAAGACCAGCCACCTGGACAGCTGCTGCAACAATCAGTTTGCATAACCAAAGAATTTCTGCACAAACTGTCAGAAACCATCTCAGGGAAGCTCATCTGCATGCTCGTCGTCCTCATCGGGGTCTCGATCTGACTGCAGTTCGTCATCAATTCATCACCATTCCTGGAAGCTTAAAACATCCCAGTTCTTGCATGGCCAGCATACTCACCAGACATGTCACCCATTGAGCATGTTTGGGATGCTCTGGAACAACATATACGACAGCGTGTTCCAGTTCCTGCCAATATCCAGCAACTTCTCACAGCCATGAAGAGGAGTGGACCAACCTTCCACAGGCCACAATCATCAACCTGATCAACTCGAAGGAGATGTGTTGCGCTGCGTGAGGCAAATGGTGGTCACACCAGATACTGACTGGTTTTCAGACAACAAATCAGAGAAATAGACCTTTTGTGTAGAAGTCGTCATAGAAGTCGTCTTAGATCTTTGAGTTCAGCTCATAAAAAATGGGGGCAAAAACAAAATTGTTGCATTTATAATTTTGGTCAGTGTATGTAGATACAAATGTATTTTGAGTTTGTAAGGGGACTGATTTTATTATATAATTAGCTCTTTTGGTATGATTTGCTCACTGATTGGTTGAATTTTCTGTTCAGCATCATGTAATGTAATGTAGTTTTCATCAATTCAGCTGTAAAATACAATTTTCTAAATTTCTAAATAATGCAAACACATGGCATTAACAAAAGCATATACAGTTCCCTTCATTACCAACCTCGGAACTCACAGTAGGTCTGTCTTTAAAAGTTTATAAGTAAACATTTATAAGTTACCGTTTAAAATGCCTGAAAAATTTGACTTCTGTAGCCCAATTGTTGCACTCTGTAGTCCTTGTATAGTATTTGGTAAAATATCTAGTAAAACTTACATAGAAATGTTCATATGTGTAACTGCTTGCTGCTTACTTGTAATTGTTTTAGCTCATTTTAGGACCAGCAGAGGGAGAAAAACTCAGTTCATACTCACCAGGCAGCAACTTTAAATTTGAAGTGAAAGGTGACCCAGGAGCAAATGTCAGCCTGGTTGCTGTGGATAATGCCATCTTTCTGTTGAGTAAAAAACAACTGACGCAGAAGAAGGTAATTTACAGTACACATTACATTTTATAAATGCAAAAAATCTTGACAACTCTTGGATTATGGATACTCATACCTTTTTTATTCAGGTGTGGGAGGTGGTGGGTCAGGGTGATATGGGCTGCACTGCAGGAGCAGGCAGGAATAACATGGAGGTTTTCAGTGATGCAGGACTGGTGTTTTATTCCAGCAGAGGAGATACTACAGACTTCGGATCAGGTGCTTCACACACACTTGCTCTGTTCATTTTAAAGATTAAAAAGATATCCTTTCGTACCATCAGATTAGGCCATATGGTTCCCCTAGATGTTGTATGTGTTTATAAACTAAATTTAGACACCAAGTAAAAAGAAAGAAATTATAGTGAATATTAATATATATGAGCTAAATAATATAGCAGACAGTATTTTGTATTACATGCATGGTGCGTATGAAAAATATTTTGAGGGCTTATGTGGGTTGTGATGTCGCTACATCACATTGGTCCTGTGCTGTTTTTCCTTCCAGTCTAACCAAGAGATGGACAAGTGCATCTTCTTTTTTGATGTTTAAGCTTTCTTTTGGTTTATGGAATAGATCATTGCTCCAAATCTAGGAGGAAAAGATCCTTGAAGCAAAGAGCAACAAAATGGGAACAAAGAAAGAGTCTGGGTGAGTCAGTGTGATAACGCAACTCAATCTTCACAACATCACAATATCAAAAATACGAGAGCATGATTTATACAGTGTAAAACATTCCCTATACGAGTTCCTTATCAAGAACAAAGTTTGTAGTCTCACACAAATGATTTTATAACCAGACAAACATTTACCAGGGTGTTCTTTTCTCTCAGAGAAGGCATATTCTGACAAGCTCGAGCAGAGATGTTGTGTGGATGGCATGAGGGAGATTCCCATGCCATATTCCTGCTACCGTCGCTCCCTCTACATCACTGAGGACTGGAGCTGTGTGTTGGCTTTTCTTCGCTGTTGTGCAGAGTACAGAGGGGAGGAGCTTGGTGTCGTTACCAGACCTACAACAACCACCACAAAAGGAGCAAGTGGCTTAAGAGGTCCTGTGGGCCCAAGGGATGTTCCGGGCTGCAGGGGTTGTCAGGGTCAAAGGGGTGCTCTGGGCCATAGTGGTGCTCAAGGTGTTAGGGGTGCTCAAGGTGCTCCACATAAATATCCACTGCCATCTGGGCCTAGGGGCACACCAACTCTGAATTTAAAAGTGGAAGATCTCGGTGAAGATGATCTAGCTGACTTAGAGGATATTTACGTGCGCACTAAGTTCTTTGAGTCATGGCTGTGGACTGACATCATATTACCCAGCGTTCCCAAGACTGATGGGTAGGAGTTTGGCCCTTGACTAAGTAGCTACAGTATTTTTACATGCCCTCAAATAATCTGTTAGTAATTTATTAGGCTTTGCTGGCTTTAAAGGGGTCATCGGATGCCCATTTTCCACAAGTTGATGTGATTCTTTAGGGTCTTAATGAAAAGTCTATAATATGCTTTGGTTAAAAATTCTCAATGGTTGTGTAAAACAACACCCTTTTTACCTTGCCAAAATCAGCTCTGCAAAAATTATCTCATTCTGGTCAAGGCTGCTTTTAAATGCAAATGAGCTCTGCTCGCCACGCCCCTCTCTTTTCTCTGTGGAATGACCAGCCTGTTTACTTTAGCCGCGTTTAGCCGCTAAACTTGCTAACTAGCACATTATTAGGAAAGGTGATCGCAAAGATTCATAAAAAAAACCCTTATACTCACTTCTGCTGTAAGTGAAGCTGGATCATGAATGATTTGCGCGAACATAGATGGATATATGTAGATCGGGAGGCACATTGCCTTCACAAACAAATGTAATCCACTGCATCTTCAGCAGCTCAGATGTCGGGAGTAAATGACGTCCACTACGTTCATTATTACATCCAGCAACACAACACCTCAATCGCTCAATCAGAGATATTCTTGTCTAACTTACATCCCTGCTCCGGCATCGAAACAAAAGAGGGCGGACTTGTTACAACTGATCTAAGGTCAGACGCTCATGTCAACTAACTATGATGGGAGTGGCCTCTGTCGGTGTGACACCGCAACAACAGGCATCTGAGAATGGCTCGATTTGAAAAAGGGGATATTATTTTTACAGATTAATTAAAAACCACTGCATGATTTTTTATCATTATAGGGTAGATGTGTACATACACTGCCAACACACATTAATGTTCAAACAACATCTAAACATGAACTTAGCATCCGATGACCCCTTTAATATATTTAGAAGCCTTCATGTAAACACCTCAATTGTTCCAATTGAGTTTGATCCAAATTAAATTTCAGTGGAATTAAAAGGGTTGGAATAAACTTTAAAAAAAAAAAAAAAAATGCAATTAATCAGGGGAAAAAAATTAGCATGTAACGACTACGGGTATCGGATTCAAATTACCTTGCAGTGGCATGACGTGAAAGTTCTAATGAATCAGAATCTGTAATTAGATTGTATTTATTTGGATTGACAAAAATTAATGCATTTAAAGATTTTAGCTCCAACTAGCCATAGCCATTGAAGTTTCTAGTGAGTCTGAAGAACTTGATCACATGTAGTGTATAGGTGTTGAGAGTGACTTTTCATACATTTATTTCAGGTTGGCTGTATTTCCAGTCAACACCACTCTTCCTGACAGTATTACTCAGTGGGGGTTTCTAGCCATCAGTGCCTCACACGAGACGGGTAAACAGCTCTGTTCATGTCTGTCCACACATTGTTTGTCTTGGCAGAGACAGCAGCATTAGATTATCTCTAGTTTTTGCAACTTTTACAACTGAACCATATGATGTACTGCAGGTTTCTGCGTAGCTGAACCATATAACGTTCAGGCGTGGAAGCCGTTCTTCATAGACCTGCGGCTGCCTCACTCAGTGTCCAGAAATGAACATGTGGAAATCAAAGCTGTAATCCACAACTACAGAAATGAAAACCTAAAGGCAAGTTTTCCTGATTGTTCAGTTTATTCTGACTTCAGGCTTATGCACAAGCTGTGTGTAAGTTACAACTTACTAGTTGTGACTTCAAAAAGCACTAAGTTACAACTTGCCCACTACTACAAATTTTTGGGTTGAACCATAAAATCTGAAGCATAAGCCTACGTATAAATTAAATAATTACATTAGCCTCCAACCAGGAGTAACAATTGGAATAAAATAGCTAATTGGTTGAACTGCATCAATAAGCTCATGCTTTACCTCACTAATGTTAATATTTCAAACATGTACTGTATGATAATGCTGTGTACATTATATGAATAAATGACTTGCAGCTCTTCAACACGAACCCAGTCTCTACCTCTATGTGCATGCCATAAAAATAATATTAATTTTTCACTCCTTATTTTCAATACAGTATCTCAATAAATTTAAATATAAAAATAGCTGTTATGTAGTGCTGTCAATCGCTAAAAAAAAGGTAGAGGTATTAGGTATTTTAATAGGTAATAGGTATTTTAAATATACTTTTAAATTTTCAAATGTAGAAACAACATAAAGAGAATATTCTTAATATTTGTGAAACATTTTATAACTGAAAGCAAATATCACTGATACCAATATTGCTGATGTCTCTAGGAAATTTTTTTTCCAGAATATTTAACCACTGACTATAGCCATTCAGCATTACATTATAATTGAAAGCTATCATTTTAAACCTGTATTAGACTTTAAAAAATAACTTCTAATTTAAGTGAACTTAAAGCAATCTTCAAATAAACCCATTATTTGCCCTTCAGCAAGTAGGAAATATACAGAAATTGAATATCAATATCAGAAATTGAAATTGAAGTTATCAAACACTAAATACATAATTAAATATAGATGAATCCTTAAATCTACAAAACTTATTGATCTCCTTTTTTTTTCTTTTGTTCTTTTATTAACAGACATCACAGCAGCTGGGTTATTAGGTTATTTAGCTGTTATTACTTTAAGAGCTGCCGCTGCTGATGTTTGGTGGTGAACGATCTGACACGCATGCTCGTAGTTTCATTCGTGCTTTAATATGAAATGATACAGGCTACAGCACGCACAAACGCTCCCTCATCACTTGTGTCTTTCCACTCTCGTTTGACTAGCGCCTGGCAGTGAAGTGAAGCTAGAGTGTGCATCTGAAAAGTCTCCCTTTTGATGTGGTCGTAAAAACATTCTGCGTCTAAACACATGCACTTCTTGTCAAGAAAAAAAGAGACAGAAGCAGCAGTTGTGAGTGGGGTGGCCGACCCTAGCCCTGCCCCTGTGTTAACTTGAAACTGTGTTTCAATTTTTTTAACGCTGTTAAACTGGAAAAATGAATCGCCTGTGTTAATGCGATACTTTTGACAGCACTCCTTTGTTATTTCATGTATCGTATTTGAATGTAAACCTATTGTTACGTGATGTCAAAGAAGTTAGAATCAACCTTAACAGGATAAACTGAAATTTCAGCACAACCTCTGCCCACAAATTTCAAGCCTAATATTGGACCATTTAATGTAAACTTCATTTTATGTGACTACACGTTACTATGCAAGACAGGGGTGCTGTATGTGAACAAATGATCCATGAACCTGGCCTGAACACTCTTCTGGTTTGCAGGTAATGGTGATCCTGGAAAAGACAGAAGACATGTGTAGTGTGGCATCTAGCAGAACTCACAGACAGCAGGTTTTGGTACCGGCTGGCTCCTCCAAGCTGATTACATACACCATCATCCCTCTTATAACAGGAGAGCTCCCTATACAGGTCACAGCTGTTCCACGTTCTTCTATCAAGGCAGATGCAGTGAGGAAGAATTTGCGTGTGGTAGTGAGTGAGCTCCTAAAACATCTCACACTTACTTATGGAAACAGTTTTGTGATATGAATTAATGTTGTGTGTTCTGTGAAAGTGTATCAAACTACGTTTCACAAAATTATTGTTTTTGTTTTTGTTGTTTGTGGCATGTGCTGTATGTGGTGTTTTAGGTAGAAGGCATCCAGAGAATTAAGTCTAGGAGCTTTGTGTTGAACCCCTCTGAGAAAGGAGACAGTGGTGAGATTGCAGTCTTTTTTTTTTTTTTTTTTTTTTTGGCAGAACAATATATAGATGTACAAATTCCATAGTTTTGTAATTAATGTTGCTTTTGTCTATGTATTTTGTGAATACGTTAATATGTTTGTTTTTTTTTCTGTAATGAATAGATATTTCTGTGATATTTGGTGCATTGTTGTCTTTTAGAATATTTCATTTGTGTTTATTATCAGGGAGACAGGTGATAAAAGTGGAGAAAATGGAGTTAAAATCAGTTGTACCAAATTCAAAGCCTAAGGCATTTATCCATGTCAGAGGTTTGTATTTATTTTTGAATTTACATAAGACTATTTTGACTATATTTTTGCTAATTAAGCACTTTTGACATTTTAACAACTAAATTGTCTATGTGTGTGTCTCCACAGGTGATTTGCTGGCAGACATCATTGATAACTCCATTAAGAAGGACTCTCTGGCAGCATTGATCCGGATGCCTGGTGGATGTGTGGAGAAGAACCTGGCCAGAATCACGCTGCCCCTCATTGCCACCCATTACCTGGACCGCAGTGGAAACTGGAACGCTGTGGGAATAAATCGCAGAGAAGAGGCCATTAAATACATCCAAACAGGTGAGAGGAGACAAGTAGGGATGGACATCATTCTTTTCAATGTTTTAGATTTTTTATATATATATATATATATATATATATATATATATATATATATATATATATATATATATATATATATTATTTTATTTATGTTTTATATTTTCATTTTTTGTAGGTTATGAAAATCAGCTTAATTATCGAGAAGAGGATGACTCGTACCCTCCCTATGCCAGAGGCGGTGCCAGCACATGGTACAATACTGATAACAACTTCACTTCACATTGAACATTTCCCTGTAGAGTTCATGTGTTTTTATGTTTATGTCCATCTCAGGATCACTGCATATGTGGTGAAGGTTTTCTCCATGGCAAAATCGTTTATTAGTGTCAGTAAGAAGCATCTGTGTGGCCCTCTGGTATACCTGCTAAAGAACAAACAACTTCTTGATGGATCTTTTCGGGAGGACAATCCTCTCTATGACACCAGTATGACGGTGAGCAGTGTTGCTAGATTGAATGGATGATTATCAGCCCAAAAGCTCACAAAAACCCACCCACTCCAACAAAAACCACCCAAAACTTTAACTGTCAAAATAATGTGATAGAATATTGCCTTGGTAATCAAGGTTGATAAGGGCCATTTTTAACTTCTTAAAACAAAATAATGACGACAAAATAAAATAAATATAACTTTGGTAAATTTCCCAGGTAAACAGATCAAATCAGGGCAAATACATTAAGGAGAATTACCAATTATGATTAATATGCAAGCAGACACTGTCAAAACAGCAATTTAACCGATACCCTCGAAAAACACATGCATCATTTTCAATGTCAACTGTCAGAATAAGCCAATTTAAAAGCAAAAAGTGCCTAATATAAGTGATTGGAAAAAGCAACGTAATTAGCAGGTATTTCAAATTCGTTCATGCTCACACAATTGTCATGGTTACAGAGGAAAAGAGTATATAAACACTGATTTATATTTCAAAGAAGACTTTACTAAGAACACAAAACTGGTACAACACATAACATCAAATAATAACCAGCAAAGGATAGAAAAGAGTTTAAATACACACATGGTTAATGAGGGAACTAAACAAGAACAGATGGCCAAGGATTGACTAATCAGAAACCATGGCAACTAATGAGCATTCAACAGACATGACAAGAACATTGCTCCCCCTCTCGCAAGGCATGACCTCACGCCACAACAATGGAAGATAGACAAGAAAAACAAGGGTGGAACTAGGAGAACTCAGAGAATACAAACACCATGGTGGAGCTGATGGTGGGAGGAACCAGGGTGGAGCTTTGATCGAAGGACTGGGCAACAACTGGAAGACGATCAACAGAGGCGGAACCATGATGAGTGGAGGCACCAGTGGAGCTGAGAGGCCGACAGACCAGGGCAACATCGAAGGCCTGGAAGCCCAAGGTGGAGAGGCTGGCTCGCGTGACGATGGAGCAAGCAAGGACAACGGGGAAACCAGAGGAAGGGGGGGCCCGGTTAAGCCGAAGGGGTGGAGAATCGAGAGTCGAGACCGGAAAGTCCATGGCGGAAACTGAGCGACAACCAACCGAGGTTTGTCCAGATGTACAAGGGAGCCCAGAGGAGTCCTAGGACAGACAGGCCTTGATGGAGATGAGGGAGTGCTGGAGATGGAGATGACGGGCTGACAGGTAGAGATGGACATATGGGCCTGGAGGGCCAAAGTGCAGCCGGGGACTTGGCGTAACACAGAGCTGGTGTAGGGGAAGCTGGAGGCAAGCCTGATGAGCCGCACGAAACTAGCGGCAGAGGCAGAGCTGAGGAGCTGGACGACACCAGTGGGGCTGACGAATCCAGGGAACTGGCCAAAACCAGCGGAGGAGAAAGGACCAGGAAATCCAAAAGGGACATCGGAGGAGGAACGTCTCTGGACGGGACCGGAGACTCTAACAATCCGGACGGATAGGTGGGAACTGGAACCACAGACCACAGATCTCTGAGGTTCATGTCTGCTCCTGGCTCTACGGTGGACTGATCAGCGTGCTTAGTCTCCGGGACTTTGATGGTTTCTGGCTTTAGTTCCTGGACGAGCCCTGTTGATGTCTCTGGCTCACTGACTGAAAGGGAAAAGCCACCTCTACAGTGTGCTTCTGTGTTTAGTAATGTAGTGATGACTGATTGGATGCAGTAGATGCACTCTTAGGCTTGTTTGTTAGCCAATTAGCCTATACAATTTATATGTTTGAAAGCTGCCAAAATGACCTCAAATTTTGTCCACCCGCCCAAGCAAAATTTTAAACACACAATCAAATTCAAAACTGCCCTATCTGGCAACACTGACAGTGAGTATTGCTGGTGAGAATAAATATAATTACATTCATTGCAATAGTTTTATAATAATCAATAAAAGGGTAAAACTGCTATCTGTGTGCTTTCTCACAGTACTAACATGTGTCGTATGTTCACTGTGTTGGTCTAAAGGGAGGCCTGCAAGGCTCTGAATCCACAGTGTCTCTGACCGCATTCGTGCTCATTGCTTTGGCAGAGGCACAAAATGCTGTTACTTGCCAAGAGCCAGGCCTCAACATACGGGTAACTTAATTTTTTCTTGTTTATAAACCCACACACAAGTGGGACATTAACACATATACACTCATGTGCATGCACAGCATAAAAGTATCACAAACGTCAGCACTGATGTAACACATGCTGTTAGAAAAAGGACAGAAATTAAGCAAGAAATAAATCAAACATTTACTTTTTCTTAGCTCTAAAGTAACAAGCCATTAAAAAACATAATTTTTCTTACATGTCCTGATTCCAGAATGCTTCTTGCTAATCAATACAGGGCAATTCCAGTAAAGCTGCAGAGTATCTAAGGAAGAATTTCCCTCAACTGAAGAGGCCATACACAGTGGCTATAGCATGCTATGCTTTAGCAGTATCCAACCATGGCTGCATGAAGAGCATGCTGTTAAAATTTGCCTCACCGGGTACATAAATATGTAAATTAAATTTTGCAATAAGTTACCTTTCCAATAGCTACTGTTCCACAAGTTCAGTCTCTCTCCTCTTGCCTTCCATCTGTCTTCTGCTGTCCACAGATCGTACCTACTGGACTGACTCTGATAATCGCTTTTTCACACTGGAAGCCACTGGCTATGCATTGTTAGCGCTGATCAAAGACGGTCATATGAAGGAGGCAGTTGCCCCATTTCAGTGGTTAAATGAGCAACGTGACATCGGTGGAGGGTATGGCTCAACTCAGGTAAGAATGACACACACACGAAAAAAAAAATAAGGAACAGAAGCGATAATGCTAATATATTGTCAGGACTATGGACCTGTGTTGTTGTGTTTTTTCCTCTCCATTTGCTCCGTGTCCTAGTTTTTCCCCTGTCTAATTAGTCATTTGTCACAACTGTGTTCCTCCCAATTACCTGATTACCCTATGCATTTAAGTCCTGGTCCTTGCATTCTGTCTCTGTTGGGTCTACTTGTTGAATTATGTGTGTTTCCCCTGTTCCTGTTGTGGATGTACCCCTGTGTTTGGATTATTAAAGACTGTTTAATGTTTCTCCACATCTCCAGCATCCTTACTGACCTCCTGAGGTGACATAGTGGTTAAATAAACCCTAACATGATGTCTCCCAGGGAATGCATTTTGTAACTGGAGCGTTCCGTATCGAACGCTGTTGCTCGTTGCGTCACTGACGCTATGGAGAATGCATCCAATAGCGTCATGCAATGAGCAGATGCAGAACGAAGCCTGTTTTACAAGCCCAACTCAGTAGCACTCTACTGAGGGCTCTGTAACCTGAGCTATAGAGGAGACCCAAGCTACTAATCTGAGGTCTATTTAATACTGTCCTTCTACTAAAAAAGAAACGAGGAAGATTAAGGATATAGGATCTGTGTTTACAAAGCGGGGACATCCAAACTGTAAAATCTACTAAAAGATTTTACACACATCTCACCAATAGATCATGCTGGATCATGCCCAGAAAGAGGCCATTCCTCTGGTGCAATGGGCCCCTTACACCTATGGGCCACTGTAAGCCAGACACAGCATAAGCCAGGGTGATAGCATCCATTAACCAGTGATATAGTCTCAGCTTTGTAACAGGCAGCCCTTTTGAGTGGCCTCTGAAGCATACAAAGAGCTGCTCTGACTGTCTGAACAGATCAGAGTGCTCAACATGCACCCTAACTGCCCTAACAGGGCACAGCAGGTTGGGACCCTGTTCACCATCTGTCATGGGGAGTGCTAAAAGGGTAATTTGTGAACAAGGAAGTACTAACAGAGAGCGCTTGCAAGTCACCAACCAGTTTGACCGATGCTAAGGCCAACAACAGGACAGTCTTAAGTGACATGGCCCACAGGTCGGCCGTTTAAAGAGGCTCAAAAGGAGGGCTCTTTAGGGCCCGTAGGACTATAGATAATTTCCATGTTGGCACAGTTCTAGGATGAGGCAGATTCAATCTCCGAGCTCCCTTTAGAACCAAGTCATTTTTGCAGATTGACTGACCAGCTTTTAGAGAATGATTCGCTGCGATAGCTGCAACATAAACTGTTGAGGGTCCAAACAGCTGAAAGTTTCCACAGCTGTGGCTTGGGTTGCCAAAACCCCTTGTTTGTGAGAGAAAGTCTCTCCTCAGTTGTATCGGCCCTGGGGTTGCAGACAGCAGCTAAATCATTTCTGGTTCTTCTAGAATGGCACCACCAAGAGGAGCGAGCACTTCAATTCCCTGACCCACCTAACAACCTGGAAAGCAGGGCAAACAGAGGAAAAGCATATAAGCAGGCGCTGGGCCAGTTGTGGACCAGAGGATGTAGTCTCCATTCCCTTGGAGTTACATTGCCTCTGGACAGCATGTCTGCTCCTTGGTTCAGTCTGCCCAGCACATGAACCGCTCTAAGTGAGTGGAGTTTGTTTTGTGCCCAAAACAGGAAACATCAAGTCAACCTGTAAAGGGGAACCTGACCTGGGGCTGCCTTGGTGATCGATGCTATCACCATCATGCAGGGCATGGTGTCCTTTTAAGCCTAGCAGTAAGGTTTTCATGGCTAGAAAGACTGCCTCTAGGCAGTTGATATGCAGGCATTGATCAGGAGCCAGACGCCAGGTTGCCCTCAAACAGCGCACCCTAGTCTGAGCTCAAAGCATCTGTCATGACCACCTTCTTTCTGGAAGTTAGTTCCAGTTGGGGAACAGGAATGTGAAGTAGAAGTGGTGAAGTGCTTGGGTACACGTTGAATGTGAAGTACGTGCCCAACTTGAATAGAACTTCATATCCAAAAATATGTATAAAATAATGCATTTTTTGGAAGAATCAAGCATGAAAATCTATGCTAGTACACCCATAAACCAAATCAAGACTTGTCCTCTATCTTACAAAATATCATGATAATGCATGTAAAAGCTGTACTTTTTTTTATCCCCAGTCCACTGTGGTAGTGCTACAGGCCCTCTCTGAGTACCTAGTAAAGAGGCCTCCTCCTTCTAAACGTACATTAAGGGTGGAGCTCCACTTGCCTGGTCAAAGACCTACTCTGTGGAACATCCTTCCCAAAATGGTGTATGAACCTCAAACTGCTCAGGTGAGCATAAGGGGACTTTCATTCTTTCAGCATAGAATAATTTCTAGACAGTACAGTATGTTTATCTTCAAATTTAGATATTTATGTCAGCTTGTTTAACAAAAATTTGGCCATTTTCAGTAGTAATTATTGTTATTCTGAATTCATGTACAATTAATTAAAAAGAAGAGTAAGAAATTTTAGACTCATAAATATAAATTAGACAACAAATATACAAAACAGCGTATTATTTTAATGTGATTGGTGGAAGGACTATTTAAATAAGGTTTTGTGATTGCTATCATTGATGAGTTGTAAGATATCAGCCAGCTTCAAATTTCCTAACACTGATCTACTGTTTCAAAAGTTCCCAACACTGCCTGAAACGTGATGTAGACTATCAGTTACGTATTGTCATCAGTCAGGATCACTGGCCAGTTTAGGTTTAAAAAGTAATAGTTCTATTTCCAACTTTGATAATGTCTTTTAGGTTCCATTTGACAAGGAATTCAAAGTGGTGGCTACTGGGAATGGCAAGGGAATTTTGGAGGTACACTATATATTCACATATATATACACACACACACACACACACACACACACCACATATATATAGCAGTACATGCACAAGGTATAACCAAGATACCAGCCCACAACATTAGTGTTATTGGATTCTAAACTAGTTTTAAACAATTAATTATTTCCTGTTTTATGTGTCCCAGGTAGTAACAGAGTACCATGAGCTTCCTGATGTGTATGAGAACAGCACATGCAATGGCTTCCAACTGGATGTCTCCATTGCGAAGACTAATAGTACATTCTTGACACAGTTTTAAGATTTCTTATTGTATATTTTAATTATTAATATCAAACATGTTAATCAAATGTCCCTGATCTATTTTAGAAAATCCCAGACCTGATGTAGAAATGTCCTACAATCTTATTATCAGAGTGAGGTAAGCAGTTGTTTCACTTCCTCTTGGCAGAACAAGTTATCAGATTTTTTGCTTTATGTTTTTCTTTTTGTCAGGGCTCTTGAGAGAGAGCAAAGAATGGTGATTCTGGATATCGGCTTGCCCACCGGCTTTGAGCCTGAAAACTCTGACTTAGAGCAGGTGAGACCACACACACTTCTGTTAGAACCTAAGTCTTACTGAAACTGTAAGAATAATTTACTAAATAAGGTGTGGTCACATTTGCGCTGCAAATATTAATGGGGGAAATCTAGGTTTTTTTGAAAGGGGTCATGACTTTTTTTATAATTAAAATGTTTTCCTACCTCAGGTCTTTACTGAAAATATTTGGGACTTCAGCCCCCATAGCCCACCCCTAGCACCACCCCTGCCTATTTCCATACTGTTATAACTAAGGCCTAAGCTATTTTTTTGGTCTGGTTTCAGAGTTGGACTACTACAATGAAAAACTTTGTTATTTATACAGTATGTGTCCTCACAATGGTGTGAAGAGGTTGAGAACAGCACTGTTAAACATGTGGGACATTAACAAGCAATGTTCAACATTAACTAGATTCCAAAACCCGAATGTACCTGTGAGCTTGTTTCACATTCTGTGGATTGTGACCAAGAGCCTTGGAGGAAGAAACAGCAGGGCAGCATGACCAATTTATCGGGCTCTATGAACTCATGCCCGCACAGGTCCCACATGCTTCACTCTCCCAGTAGCACCTCGATTAGCCAGTGCATTTCACACGTGAGAATCAGCGGCCCTTGTCTGCAGGTGGATCATAGGAGGAAGCTGTCGCCGATGACTCCATGTTGCTGACAGCTTCGCATGCAGAGGAGTAGGTGTGTTCCGGATCCTTAGACCTTTCCTCCCAAAGACTCAACATGGGCTGAGCCCATGGACAACATGGACAGCAAGCTGATTCGCATCCTCACTAAGGCTGTGGAGGAACTTGGTTTGAATTGGTTGGCTCTGGAAGAGCCATCCCGTAACCACGTTTAGACAAGTGATACCTGCCAATATGCCATCAACGATACTCCTGGCAAATGCTTGGATTGTTCTTCCAGGAAGTTCACTATAAACTTATCAGGACGTGTCACGCCCCCCTGCTCAGTGCATGTTTATTCCTCTACTTCTGCCACCCTCAACTCCATTGATGACACTGAAGATAAGGGTTATGGAAGGGTACCCCCTCAAGCAGTTGCTGCACATCTCTACCCTCTATCGGCCCTGGGATTAAAGGCTAATGTGGTGCATCCTTCCAAGCCATGGCAGCTGGCCAGGCTGGCTCAGTGCTCCATACGATGTCGGTGCTTCAAGTTTTTCAGGCCAAACAATAGACAAGTCTGGCTCGAATTCTGACACCTTAAAGAGCAGGAAATCAAGCAAGGCCATAACCATGACTAAACTGGTGTGTTGTAACACCTTTGGTTGAACCTAACAGAGATCAAGGACATTGACAAGGTCACCTTGCCTGACTCCCTAGTTTCCCCCATGGAATTATGGATGGTTTTGCTGAGCTTCATGGCGGAACAGAGGTCATTGCAGGCTATGCATTACTTCCTGCCAAAGCGTTTTAACTCAGCGGCTGGTTAAAATCGCCCGAAAGGCTCCATCCTCCGAGCAGCCTGCGAAGCCGGTGCCATCTGAAAATGCTGTTGGAGCCCAGACTCAGCTCAAATCTAAGTCTGGGCTCCAACAGTGTCTTCAGATGGCTAAATGCTACCCATTACCTAAACACCAGGGACCCTGCCCCAAAGTGATTTTGGACCTTGAGCCAAAAAGCCACCCTGATCTCAACACAGAGAGGAAGAGAAGAGGGCTAGGTCCAGCTGAGGCCGGACTACCTTTAAAAGAATTCTCATGCTCACTTTCTGTTCCTCCACTTAGCTCTGGGCCGTGGAAGCTCTGTTCAACCTGCCACTCGAAAAGACTCGGACCACTTTCCACTGGCTCCAGGGTTGGAAAGCCATCCTGGGTATGTCAAGTTGTATTCAGCAGACCATAGAATGAGCTTACCTCCTCTAGTTATTACAGAGTTATTATTCAAACTTCAGTGCGGGACTATGTTTCACATGTTCTCCGGGTTGAAGTGCAAAGTCTACTTGCAAAAGGAGCCATAGAGACAACGATTCAGGCTTTTACAGCCGTTACTTTGTTCCCAAGAAAGATGGCAGGCTCAGGCTCATCCTCGTTCTCAAACACCTGAATCGTCTACTGATGGTCTTTGAGGATTTACTTTAAAACAGATCCTCATGCAAATATGCCCCGGAGACTTGTTTTTATTGGTGAATCTGAAAGATGCTTACTTTCACATCCAGATTACCCCTATTCACAGACCGTTTTTGAGATTCACATTCAAGGGGGTGGCTTGTCAATATACAGTTTTATGAAGTGTGTGAATGTGGCTGTGTCCCCTCTGAGCACCTTGGGCTGAAAATCAAATTATTAAGAGAGTTATTGGCTCGGTCCAGATGCGGGCCTGGTTTACGCCAGAACGCTGAATGACGTGAGACTGGGGACGTCTTGTCCACTATGAGTTTTCCAGAGGATGCTCAGCCTTTTGTCACCTGCCTCCTCTGTGATTCCACTGGGGCTGCTTCACATGCGGCCCACATGTGGTTCTACTTATCTACATATAGATGATCTAGAAAGCACATGCCCAAACATAACAACATAGCAACGATCATATATTCTGTCAAAAATCTAATCAAAAGACCTTGCTACTGTGACCACACCTTTAGGCTGTATCTTGATAGCAATATCTGATTTTGAATAACTGATAATGAGTTGCCTTTATAGCTTTCAGATTCAGTGGATCGCTACATCAACAACTTCCAAGTGGTGGACAACCTGAGTGAAAGAGCATCCCTCATAATTCACCTGTTTAAGGTATCCCAGCAACAGAACTTATTGTTCATACTTATTTAACATCATGTAAATGAAGGCAACATTAAATACGTCTCTGGTGACAGGTGTCCAGTACGGAGACAGATGTGATCTCATTCAGACTGCATCAGAAATTTAAAGTGGAATTTCTTCAGCCCTCCACTGTCACAGTATACCAGTACTACAACAAAGGTTTGCACACACACACATTTAATTAGTTTTTTTTTTTTTTAATTTTGCTTTCTGATGTAGTTATTTGTACTTACAACACAACCATGACTGGACTAATTAATGCATTATTTAAATTACTAATGTGATTGAGACATGAAAACATTAAAATATCAGTATGGAATTAGGGCTGGGTATTGATACAAATTTCACAATAAGGTTCCAATTCACAATATGTTTTACAAAATAAGCAAAACATTTTAACAACAACAAACAACAACAACATGATTATTTTGTGGAAAACAGTGATTAAAAATAGGCAACAGTAACCACTGCTGCCATCTTGCAATTTCAGATATTAATCTTAAATAGGGTTTGTCATATAATTAAGGAAATTAGCACCAGGTGCCAGATTAACACCAATAACTGGAAGGTATCTGTAAGTATTCTCTAATTATACTTCAGAATACAATTAATTTATGAAATATACTTAAAAAGCTACCCTTCTACTCCTTTTAGGCTAACTTAAAATAGGACTAAGTTGAAATGTGACGTTGAAATGAAATGTATATTTATTGAAAAAAAAAGGTACTCTTTTATTTATCAAAATAAGCAGAAAATAGTACAATCTTTGCTAAAGTGATTGTTTTAAACAAGTATTAACTTAGACATTATTTAAAAAAACAAACAAACAAACACACAAACAAACAAAACATTATTTTAGCTAAAGCATTTGTATTAATACTGTTACTTTTCCCTATACTGGTGAGCCTTTTACCCCATGTGTGGGGTAATAGGCCACCCTTACCACCTCATAGATTTATAAGATTTTTAAACAAAATAAACAACTTGTATGATTTATTTTCATGCAAAATCTGTGGCTATATACATGTTCAATACAAACGTATATATTTTTTCTAAAATCATACATTTTGAGCATAGTGAAAAGCACATTTTTATTAAGGTACAGACTTTTTTTTTTTTTTTTTTTTTTTTTTTTTTTTTTTTTTTTGTACTTGAGTGCGATAAATTTTGGTTGAAAAAATGAGTGTGTGAGAGAATTGTGAGAATTGTTTAGCAAAAAACGTGCAACCCTAATACACACTATATTAAATAGTGTCAAACTACATTTATCATTGTTTTTTCTACATTAAAGATATTATATTTTTCTAGATTAAAGTTTGAAAGTTTGGAGTCTATTCCCAGTTTTTATTTGAGCTCCATCAGATGAGGCATGTTTTTTTTTTTTTTTTTTTTTGAGCAGAAGGATAGCATTTGAATGAAATTTGTTTTAAAAAAGTAACATATCAATACAGAAATGGTTGGTTTTAATAATTGTATTGGTAAATGTGGTAACGACAACACAAAAACAAAGTACTTGAGGCGTGCTTTATTGTGAATATGCTGAGACTGAAAGGGATGCAGTGACTCCGCTTTACATCGTGCCTAATAATGCCCTTCAGACATGACTTACAATACAGCATGCCTCAAGTACCTTTTTGCTTGCACAGATGACCCTGTCACTGTTGTTACATTGACACAGCATTTTCAAAACGCTCACAAAATACCAAATTAAACCATTAAGACATGAACCAGCAACTGCTATTTCAACAACAGGCCTATATTTAACTTTATCAAAGTTATTGTTACCAAACATTACTTTCTGAACCCCTAGTGGGGCTCCATGCAACCGCATATTTTACTTACAAGACTGGCACTGGAATCTGTATTGATTCATCAAAAAGATTTTAAGACTCAAAATTGGGAAATCAAGCCCTAGTAAGAATATCATGATGTATAGGATTTGCATTATTAGTGATGTTTGCTAATTGTTTGCTTTGCTGTGAAGATTGGGCATTTTAAAGATGTTTTATGTGATGAAGGCTAACTAAGGTCTCTGATGTTTCAGATAAACGCTGTAGCAGGTTCTACTCTCCTCCTGAAAATAAAGATCAGCCGATCTGCGCAAAAAAAGTGTCCCGCTGCTCACAGGGTCCGTCTCATCTTCTTTCTTTCACTTTGTACATGAAACCTTTCATATTGGCAAATTATAACATAGTATTTATACAGTATACATTGCTATATATTTTTATGTGTAGTACACTTTAAAAAGTGTTAAAATGATCCCTCGTAACCCATGCATTTATTTTATATTTTATGAGTGAATGAACCCTTTAATATTTTTTAATACGTATAATTTTAGCTTTTCAATCTTGCTGCACAGGTAACTGCTGTGTACAAAAACCAGGAAATATGTCTTCAGAAAAACGGTGGCGGAAACTATGCAATGGAAAACATTATGGTAAATATTTTGGGGCAGATTTATTGGCGGTTGGGGCAATAAGTTGGTCTCATTGTTGTCTTCTCTTCAGCCTACAAGGTTAAACTGATCAGTGTAAAGAAGTGTCACTACGATCAGTACGAGATGAAGATCGTCCAGATTATACAAAAGGGTAAGTCATAGCTGGCTACTTTATTTTGATGGATTAGCTGAACTAGTGAAGGAAAGGCAGGCAGTTAATGCTGTGTGTGTGTGTGTGTGTGTGTTTTTCAATGTTCCCTCTAATTTTTTACAAAATTTGATTTAATTATATATATACACCTGTCCTCTGTGTGGCATTTTATTTTTTCTGCGTGACCAAGACATCAGAAGTACACACCCGAGAGAACATACATGCATACACAAAAGAGGCAGTGTCTCAGAATATTGGATGAGAAAAAAAATCATAGTACAAAAATAAAACGACACCAACATTACAAAATATAACTTTAAAAAATGTATTCACTCGTGCAGTGAGTTTGGTGAGGGGTTAATAAAAATGAATGGGAGCAAGTCACAATGCCACCATCACAATGTGATTGGATATGATTGGTTATGTTCGACTGTGACTGGCTCTTCTGATAAATCCCGCCTCTTGTGTTTGTGCGTGTTTGCGAATCATTTTGAATGAATGGGAAGACTAATTTTATTTAAAGCATTGAGCTTTGATGACTTAAAAGTTAACTAATAAAAAGAATAGCTGAACCCTGATAGCACACACACATAACAGAGACATCTATTTGACGTCTGCATTTACATCTGGAAGACGTATTTTTTTAGAGTGTTTGCTCATCTGCAATACATCTATAGGAAAGGAAAGAATGTGACCCATACTTGGAATCTGTGCTCTGCATTTAACCCATCCAAGTGCACACACACAGTAGTGAGTAGTGATCAAACACACACACACCCGGAGCAGTGGGCAGCTATATTGCTATCGCTGCGGCGCCCGGGGAGCAATTGGGGGAAGGGTGCCTTGCTCAAGGGACTCACCTCAGTCATGGTATTGAGGGTGGAGAGAGTGCTGGTTATTCACTCCCTCCACCTTCAATCCCTGCTGGACCTGGGACTCAAACTCACAACCTTTTGATTACAAGCCTGACTCCCTAACCATTAGGCCATGGCTGCCCCAGATGTACATGTGCTATCTGGGAATTTAAGTTCACAAATAAAATATATTGTTTAAATTGTTACTACTTAGAATTTTTATTTTTAAATAATTGTAAAATGCTTAAAAACACTAACTTGATGATGTTCATACTTGGTTTTAAAATAATAGAATATTGATTACATTGTTAAAGGAGAAGTCCAGTTCCAGAACAACAATTCACAAATAATTTACTCACCCCCTTGTCATTCAAGATGTTCATGTCTTTCTGTCTTCAGTCTTAAAGAAATTATGGTTTTTGAGGGAAAAATTTCAGGATTTTTCTTCATATAATGGACTTCATTGGTGCCCCGATTTTGAACTTCCAAAATGTAGTTTAAATGCAGCTTCAAAAGGCTCTAAATGATCCCAGCCATGGTAGAAGGGTCTTATCTAGTGAAACAGTAAAAGTATACAAAAATAAAAATTTGTATACTTTTTAAGCACAAAAGCTTGTGTAGCACAGGCTCTGGGATGTGCGTTCATGACACTACGTGCTATTGAATCACGTCGAAAGGTCACGCAGAACTGTGAACTGTGTTTACAAAGCAAAGCGCAAAGACTAAGAAAGTGCAAGTAAGTCAAATGCTGTTTATAAACAAAACGGTACAGCGATACCTTTTTGAGCCGGAGTACACAGACGATAAACTTAGGCGTGATTCGTAGTAGATAGGAAGTTCGGATCATTTTACCGACTCGGACCTTCAGCAAAATGAACGAATCTTTTTTCGAGTCATTTCGTTCATTTTAGCAAAATATAATTAAAATGTTACATGTTACTCCCTAACACATCTACTGCTTACACAAACGTTGATCACACTACAAACAAGACAAAACTATAATGCAATAAGAAACAGAAAAGATTCATTCATTGTTTACCTGGGTCTTTAGTCTATGATTAGCTCACCTCACCTCTTATCCGACAAGTTTTCGGGTTTGAGTTGTTCATTTATCAAGTGACAGCCCCATAAGATGAACGAACGACTTGAAAAACCCAAAGACTCGAAACAGGTGAACTAATTCCAGTACAGAACCTAATGGGATGTTGTGCTCGTTCTTCACATTAAAGGTCCTTTCAAAATGAAAGATGAAAGACTTATTTATAGACACAGTGCTGCTTGAACATTTGCAAACCAATCAGAACTTTCCATATTTCTGCATAAATATGATCAAAAATACATCCGATTTTCACACAAGTCCTAAAAGTTGACAAAGAGAATCCAATCAAACAAATGAGACAAAAATATATACTTTTTTCATTTATTTATTTATTTAGAAAAATGATCCAGTGTTAGATATCTGCCACTGGCAAAAGTATGTGAATCTTTGCTTCCAGTATCTGGTGTGATCCCCTTTTTATGGAAGACCATTTCTGCCAATAAAAAAAGAAAAAAAGGTTTTCTCAGAATTACATGAAACAAACTAACAATTATGTTTCTTTCTTTTTTTGTCAGAATTGTGAGATATAAACTCACAATTGCGAGTTATAAAGTCAGAATTGCGATATATAAACTGGCATTTGTGAAAAATAAAGTCAGAATTGCGAGACAAACTCACAATTGTGAGAAAAAAGTCAGAATTGTGAGATAACAACTATATCATAACTATAACTATGCAATTCTGAGAAAAAAAAAGTCAGAATTGCAAGAAAAAAAAGTCAGAATTACAATATATAAACTCACAATTGTGAG
This sequence comes from Cirrhinus mrigala, assembly GCA_036247105.1. Lineage (NCBI taxonomy): Eukaryota > Metazoa > Chordata > Actinopteri > Cypriniformes > Cyprinidae > Cirrhinus > Cirrhinus mrigala. The sequence continues at coordinate 14,039,858 of CM070028.1, forward strand.
AAAAAAGTCAGAATTGCAAGATACAAACTCAATTGCGGGAGAAAAAATTCTGAATTGTGAGTTTATATTGAATATTTTCCTTACAATTCAGATTTTTTTCTCAAATAATTGTAAGATATTTAATCACAGTTGCGAGTTATCAAGTCAGAATTACAAGATATAAACTCATTGTGATATTTTTCCTCACAATTGCATGATATAAAGTTTTTATCTCGTGATTTTGACTTTGTCTTCACAAATGTGAGTTTATATCTTGCAATTCTTTACTTTTTTCTAAAAATTCTGACTTTTTCTTTTAGAATTTTGTCTCGCAATTCTGACTTTTTTTCTTGCAGCTCTGACTTTTTCTCAGTTGTGTGATATAAATTTTTTATCTCGCAATTCTTACTTAATTTCTCACAAATGCGAGTTTGTATCTCGCGATTCTGACTTTTCTTGCAGTTGCGAGTTTATATATCGCAATTCAGACTTTTTTCAGATATATAATCACAGTTGCGAGTTATCAAGTCAGAATTGTGAGATAAACTCACAGTTCTCACTTTTTTTTCTCAAAATTGCATGATATAATGTTTTTATCTTACAATTCTGACTTTTTTTGTTGCAGTTCTGACTTCTTCTCAGTTGTGTGATACGAAGTTTTTATCTCGCAATTATATATATATAATAAATGTGACTATTACCATGTTTATGCCTTTATTTATCTCTGCAGGGTCAGAAGTTGGTTTGAAAAAAAATGACAAGAGGATGTTTCTCTCACATGCGACCTGTAGGACAGGGCTTGGATTGAGAGAGGGTCAGGACTATCTGATCATTGGGCAGACTGCTGATGTTCAGCACACGGGAAGCACATCCAACCAGTGAGTAGCGTAATAGTACTGGTATTACTGTGTTATTGTCTTATAGAATATAGTGTTATTATTATTATTATTATTTTGTACAGTTCATTTGCATTTTCTCTCTCAGGTACCTGTATATGCTGGGTAAGGACACGTGGGTCGAGCGCTGGCCGACCGAGTCTGAATGTACGCGTGAATCTGCTCTGAAGGTGAAATGTGCTGAGCTGAAGAGCTTACCAGCAGCACTGACAAAGAATCGCTGTCAGGCTTGAGAGACGCCTTACAAACTCTATTCTCTAAACACTCCAATGACAAAACCACAATTGTAAATTGTCATTCTGTCATGTTTCAATATATCACAAAACTTTTCCAGCTAGCTTAAAAACCAGAATGCAAACAAAAACAGACAGTCATTTAATTGTGTACGCCGTCTGTATCAAAAAACAAACCTCAATACTTTGAGGTCATATACTGCATATCATTAATAAAAATGTTACAGAACTACGCTGGTATGTTATATATATTAAGCGAACCTTTTTAAATGAATCACAAGACCTGAAACAGACCTTTTCAACTGAATACACAGTGTAAAATTTCAGAGGTATACATATGTTACCAGGTTTTGGGCCTGTTTTATCAAATTGTTTTTCTATGCATTGTAATCCACCGCCACGAGAGGGCGCAATTTATTAAGAATTTTACTACCTTTTCAGCATGTTTAAAAAATTAGACATATATTAAGATTTAAATGTTTTTAATCACATTTGACAATGCTTTTGAGTTTCCATGCTATTCAGACATAAGAGATTGTGTTTGTACACAAATGTGCGTAGGAGTGTGTGAAAGACCCTGAGAGCTTAATGTCTAGTCATAACACAGAGGAAGCTAGAAACAATGCTCTCCCCGCCAGCCTGTACTGAAGGGCACTGCCAGAGAGGCCTCCTGTTTAGATGGTCTGCTCTGTTTTATGATATTTACAATAACAGTATGTCCTCATTCACTGGCTCAAACTGCTATAGTGCCATTAAAAAGCAGCAGGCATTACAAACCAGGCACGAGGCCAAAGAGACAATTACTGTCAACATTACACGGACGTTCTCCTTCCTCCTCTCGCTCCGTCCCTCCCTCGTCTCATGCCTCCCTTCATCTCCACTCACCTGCCAGCCTTTAAAGTACCAACAGGTGTGCAGTTCAAAGATAACCTGTGTGGTTAAGGCAAACCGGGTTTATCTAAGATTTATCTAAGATTATGCATGACTGTACTAATAAAAAAAGCAATTATTTATATGAAAATATTAATGATGTTGGGGAGAGAATGTTTCCCAGCACATCTTTGACTGGGTTTGTCTGGTATTAAAAATCAAGCCTGATTTACTGTCTTTCACCCATTTATGTACCATTAGAATATCTTAATTCTTCTTCAGAGTGATAGAAACTTTTTTTCATACAATTGTAACAGGCTGTTTCTGTAAGTCATTCCATCTCACACTCACAAGCACAGACTTGCACTCTCAGCGTTCAATCTCAACATAAATGCACTCATACTGTCATCACTGCACTTTAGCTTTTGTGGATTGTCAGATCTTACAGATCTTAGAGGTTCAAGGTTATACACCAAAATACCTTTTATGTAATTTCCTCTATCACCAGATACAATGTGCTTATTAAAAATATACAGTGTTTATATATATATATATACACACACACACACATACATGCATACATACACAACAGTTCTTTCTGATCTCTTTCTTTCTAGTGCGATATTCTGGTGATAACAGAACTCCAACCGTTTCACCAATTGTATCACTCCGCTCCGCTTGCGATATTTTTCACAGCGAGTGTCATGGCGAACGCCTAAATCCACTATAATTTTTTATTTTTAAGACTTATTTATGAGCTTTTTATGCCTTTATTTGGACAGGACAGTCGAGAATAGACAGAAGAGCATTGGGTGAAGAGAGAGGGGAGCGGGATCAGCAAAGGACCACATGCCGGGATTAGAACTCGGGTCACTATGAGCCCAATTGCACTATATGTTGTCACACTAACCGCAAGGCTATTGGCGCTAACAATCCGCTATAATTTTTTTAGCCGAGAATATACTTGCTTAGACTTCAAATACGCAGTTTGTTAATAAAGATAACGTCTATTTGAAAATTTGCTTCAATGTTTTCAGAGATGTGAGCTCCAGGGCATTAGTGGCCATTCAGTGCTCATGAACCCGCCTAGAGCAGCCTTACCTTGACCAGTTCTTCTGAAATTTGTTGGCTCTGATGTCTCTATAGTGTGTCTCATTTTGGGTAAATCTTACAAACAGTCTTTGGTCTCATTAATCTCTTATATAATATATCATTAATTTCTTATGTGCCATTGAACTGTTGTCTTTATATTCTAAAATTACCTTTCGGTATATTTATATATTTCATATGTTTCAGGATTTTTGTGTAGGCCTGTATCTTAGTATTTAATCAAACTGACAGGGTAGATTTGTTTTTATTATATACGTATAAATTATCACTAATATATTTAAATATATTTTATTTAAATATTCTAAAATGTATTTTTAAGCCAGAATTTGAGTTTATATTTTACTGCATATTTTAAAAAAATTTTATACTTTATATATTGTAAAATAATATTTTTATAGCCAATTGAGAATGTATGAGTAAACCTACATTATTTATATTTCTTTATACCCTGCTGTACATTTTTTAAAATTTTTATACTGTATATGAAAACTTTTTGAGCAGAATTCTCCTCTGCTCACCAAGCAGCAAAATAAAAGAAAATTATGAAATTACGAAATAAATGCTTTTGTTTAGCAAGGATGCATTAAATTGATCAAACGTGATAATAAAGATATTTAGATGTTACAAAAGATTGTAACAAAAGATTTCTATTTCAGATTAATTCTGTTCTTCTGAACTTTCTATTCACCAAAGAATCTTGAAAAAATCTACTCAGCTCTTTTCAAAATAATAATAATAATAATAAACGTTTTTTGAGCAGCAAATCAGAATATTAGAATCATTTCTGAGTGATCATGTGACTGGAGTAATGATACTAAAAATTCAGCTTTGAAATGACAGAAGTTACATTTAAAAATATATTCAAATAGAAAACAGTTTTTAAATAGTAAAAATATTTTACTGTTTTTGCTGTTCTTTGGATCAAATAAATGTGCAGGCTTGGTGAGCAGAAGAGACTTATTTAAAAAAAAAAAAAAATCTTACTGTCCAAAAACAAGTTTACATCTCAAATTGTAAACAACAAATCTTATATATATATATATATATATATATATATATATATAATATATATATATATATATATATATATATATTTTTTAGGTTGCGCAAACTGTTGCAAATGCAAACATGCAAAATGTTTAAAGCAAGACATAAAATACATACAATTTTTTTTTTCTATTATGATTTTAAAGTGCCTGGTCTGGTGAGTGATGCTGCAAGTATATCATTGAATCTTGAGTTGAATGAGATTTGATCATTCATTGAAATGGACAGTTAAGAGATGCTATTAGTATATTTAATGCTAAATATAGTCTTCATGCTCACATACTCTAATTACAAGTGTGTTAACGGAAAACTTAGAAAAGGGGGTTTTAAAATATCGTGACAATAACATAGAATCTTTCATAAATGATCAATACGTCGCCCACACGTACTGTGTGATCATTTTGACGTATATACGCTCATCAGTGCACCTGTCTTTAGAATTCCATGTTTGTACCGCCGTCATAACTTTTCTCTTTACCGCATTTTTAAGCGCTCTCATAAAAGCTTGGGCTAGGCAGCGAGACCTTTTTGATCTATTATTGTGGGCACATCTGACCAGGCTTCAAATGAAGCGGCTCAAAAAGCCCACCTGCACAGGTGTGTGGCCATGTGCGTGTGTTTGTCTGTGTATTTAAGCTCGTCGTCATCAGCTGACCGCGAGTACCCTTTTTTTCAGCCCCCACGTGCTGCATTTTTGAAGTGCTACTAATCAGATGAATCACTCCCTAATGAGGGGTTTTCTCTGCGCTGATGATGTCACCTAGCTGTAATTATTGCTCCCACACACACACACACACATACGCACCGTTAACGCTAAAGTGAGAACAATACTGTCGCTTCCCGCCAGCAGAGCTTCATCTTAACGTCGGGGGAAGACTGGAAGCATTGTGTGTGATCAGACAAAAATGACCTCATTATTCCAGTGAGTAACACTGCGCTTTCACGCCTTTCTCTTTCCTCTCTGTAAGACACTGCGGATGAGCGATACAACTCAGACAATACTTCTCGCAAAGCCCCTGCGCTCGTGACCGCGTTGCTAATTGCACTAATCTTGCGTGTAAAAAAAAAACCCAAAACAACCCAGACAAATCATGAATTGCGTCACATGGGCTAAAAACACTTTTCACTGCCATAATGCATTGCACTGGTGCATGGACTGTAGAGTTTGTCTTCTGAGAACAATGTCTTTCATCCTAATGAGAGCAGAAAACAGGTGTGGCTTTGAAACAGATGTGAGGGCTTGTCGATATTATTGGTCAATTACTTGAGACACTTATTTATGCAAGATGGAGAAGTGTAATGTTAATGGAATAGTTCACCCCAAACTATTTATTGTCACTAAATTGGCTTGAGAAAGCCAACTTATTGATCTACTATTTAATCTTCTTCTGAGACTAAATTTTAATGTGTATCTCTTCCTAGACTTTAAAATTATAACCACCAAACTCAGGTCAGACCTTTAGGCTGAAAACAAAAACAAAAACAAAAAAAAACAGCAAAACCAGACTAAGCTGATTGGCTGCTTTGTTTGGTTTTAAAACAGTTTCGAGCTGCTTAAAGACTAACGAAGCTTAAACCAGCAGGTTCTAGCTGGTCTAAGGTTCTTCTTTTTTTTTTTTTTACTGAATCAACTGGTTTTAGCAGGTTTTAACTGGATTAGCATAGAAACATGTTAGTAACTTGCTAATCATGCTAGAAACATGCAAACATCATGGTAGTAACTTGATTGTTAATCATGCTAACAACATGCTAATCATGCTAAAACATGCTAGCAACATGATAATAATGCTAGAATCATGCTAATAACTTGTTGATCATGCTAACAACATGCTAGTAATGTGCTAATTATGCTAGAAACATGTTAACAACATGCTAGTAACTTGCTAATCATGCTAGAATCATGCTAGTAACTTGCTAATCATGTTAACAACATGTTAATCATGCTAGAATCATGTTAACAACATGTTAGTAACTTGCTATTCATGTTAGTAACATGGTAATCATGCTAGACCCATGATAGCAACATGCTAATGACATGTTAAATCATGCTAGTGACTAATTCTAATTCATGTTAATCATGCTAGCAACATGGTAATTCATCTTAAATCGTGCTAGCAACATGTTAATTTACACTAAATCATGGAAACGCGTGTTCCCACTCTTTAACATACTTCAATTTCAACAATTAAATTTAAACTTTAAGCATTTGAACTTGACGCATTACATAATCATGTTTGAAAGGTCACACGTGGTAAGTTTTTCATCTGTGTAACGAGCATTTGTGGTTAAGAAGTATATAAATTGTACATTTTTTTAGAAATTGACTGATCGTTTTGCTAGATAAGATCCTTATGTGGACCTTCAACCTGTTGATCCCCATTGAAGTCCTCTACATGGAGAAAAATCCTGGAACGTTTTCCTCAAAAACCTTCATTTCTTTCCGACTGAAGAAAGAAAAACATGAACATCTTGAATGACATTAAGGTGAATAAATTATTAGGAAAACACTAAAAAATCTTACATAAAACTGTACATGTGTGCATTTAATTATATGGAAAAGAGCAGCGTGAACATTCTTTAAAATATCTCATTCAGTGTTTCATCGGAGAAACTACGTAACAGGTTTAAAATGACTCAGAGTTGATAGAAACGCCATATTTCTTGTGAAGCAAACCTCTAAATATAGATTAGAAGGATGAACAAGTGTGTGTTTGGTGCTTGCTTCCTCTCAGTCTTTTGCAGGTGCTTGTCATAAGGCTGCCGCTGATCTCACACGCCAGCTGCTTACTGACCCATCCATCAACACTGAGTCCTGTTTACCCAAATACCTTCATCACTGTCACTCAGAGGAAGAGGGAAGAGGAAGGAGAGTGGAAGATGTGGGCCACTCAGCAGTGCTCGGCACATCTGCTCAATGATAAACAGAACAATACCGCGACGACCACTAATCTTACACACGAGATCAAGGACACAGGAAAAAAATACAACGGCGGACAGAGAGCGGGGGAAGCAATGAAAGAAAGAGCCTTTGTTTTTAGCATATAAAGAAGTAGAAAAGCACAGGAGATAAGGAATCAACATAGAAAAACAGGAAAGCACTTATCTATTTCCATGTGTTTCAGCTTTATCTATAAACTTCTCATAGATTAGCCTGATGTATAATCTCTTCCCGTCTCCTCCCCAAAATAACCATATATAGAGCTTACAACGCTTTGTTTTAATATGCATAACCTCATTTGCATATCAATTCCATATGGATTTTCCCAACCATGTGATTTATAGGTTACAATACAATGTAGCCTAGAAAATTGCACAAAATGGGCATTGACATGTGTATGCAATTTTCTGCGCACATATTGATAAACACACGGATATGGAAATGATGCAGATGAGGTTAAAGGCATTGTAAGCTGGGTGGGGTTTTAAGTATGCACAATGTTTTGCTGACCAGGATTTTTAAAATGAATTTTGTTCATGTTCTTGTGTACATAAACCATATGTGCGTACATATACTGCCCACAAGGCTATCAGCGCTAAATTTTTAGGATAAAATTTACACAAAAAATAATTTACAAGAGGTGTCTGGTATTAGAAAGACATTCCTTAAAGGGATAGTTCACCTAAAAATGAAAATTACACCATGATTTACTCACATCAAGACATACTACTGTATATGTTTTTCATCTTTCAGATGAATACAATTGGAGTTACATAAAGAAAATGGTTATTCCAAGCTTTATAATGGTAGTGAATGGCTGTTGAGATTTTGAAGTCCAATAAAGTGCATCCATCCATCATAAAAAGTACTTCACAAGGCTTTTGGGGGTAAATAAAGGACTTCTGAAGCGAATCGATGCATTTGTTTAAGAAAAAATCCATATTTAAAGCTTCATAAACCGTAATTTGTATCTTCTGCTAACAGTCGTACACGTAGGCACGAGAAAGTGTTGTTCCAACGGATGATGTAGGACGTAGATGTAGCGTATGCACATGTATTCGTACTGTACAGTATGCAAGACGTAATTAAGTTTTCAGCAACAACATAGTTGTGCGCAGCTCAATTTTTATAAATACGAAGTTCTGTCATGAAACTCTAGATGGCGATAGGTTCTAACTCAATCTGATATAATCACATGAATATTCATATGGCACAGCTAATTGGTTACTTTTCGCATGAGCAGCCAATGAGCTTGCTACTCATTCAAATACTCAGCTAGTGCTCGCTGTAGCAGTTGTAGTGCGTTTCAGAAATCCTCCACCTTCCCCAGCTCCACCTGTCTAGATCTGCTATGGGGTACATATAACATTTCATGTATGTTATATATGGGGGTTATTTCATATATGTTATATGTGCAATAGAAGTATTTCAAGCCTGATCCCATGACGAAAACCCACCTGTGGGAATGTTTTTTTTCAAGATGCGACATATGTACCACCGTGTGTGTTTCGGGACATATTCGATATTCGAGTGGCGCTAAAAGAATGTTCTTTTTTCCCCAGGAATAGATGAACGTACATATAGTACGTTTTATGTCACATTGGTTTTGTATGTCAACGCATTTCTGACTTTAAATGTCCATTGAGTGGCGCTATAACTCTAATGCTCCGTAACATTTTAAAATAATGTACCTTCTGCACTGACAGTATAAACAAAAGCAAATGTGACGCAAAAACGCAATTGCAAGCATGCCGTTTTAGTTTGTTTTTTGATCTCTCATCTTTTAGCTCTTAAAATGTGAGTCATGTTTTTTGCTGTATTCGTACCCAAGGTTTCCACATTTTAAGTCCAATTCTGTGTCAGCTGAGCTACTGAGCAAGCTTGTTAAGCCTGGAAAGCAAAACATATGGAGATGTGATCATAACTGCGTATGAAAGCTTTTACAAATGCTCGCTGTTTTACCGACTCTAGTGTTCATTTCTGTTGAAAACTGCAGTGGTATGTACTTATTGGCATGTATTTCGCGTCTTGCGAAAAAGTCCCCACAAGTATGCTTTCGTCATGAGATCAGATTGAGTATTTGCTACATGCTTACACCAGCATGTTGTGGATGTACTGGCAGTAGCAAGTCTTGGTACTTGCTCTGCGACAGCAGTTCTATTTCACCAAGACCAAACACATTAGCATTGGCGTGTATATTACCATGCTAAACTCTCTGAGAGTTGTCATGAGAGAACTGTGCACACTTTGTACTGTGCATACAGCTCGCACATGCACCTTGACGCCTGTGTTAATGCATGCTATCAAATGGAGTACATAATAAAAGTCAATGCGTTCAGCTATGCGTACTGTATATGCAAAAAACTTAAGTATACTTTGGGCTTTAGGGATTTGTTCAAATCACTAACCCTAAGTATGCACCGTGAGCAAGTACCACTAATGATTTAACATACTTTGTTCAATAACTGTGCACATGCAAATGCTGTAAGATAGAGACTTGTCCTTGCACAACACAGTTTTAGAGAGTAAGAGCATTCCACACTGCAATACACACATGTAAGCATGTTCCTGCATGAGTGTGCCAGATCATAGATATCAAAACAAAGCTTTATTTTCAGGTCTCAATAGCCGTGCAACATCATCGGTCTTGACCTCTAAGGCTTCACACGCAAATTGCATCCTCACAGTGCAGATGTTGTTTGACGCATGACAGTAGTATCTATGAGTAAACTCTGACATATTTAAGCATATTCCTGCATTATCTAGGATAAGCCTTTGGTTGGCCACCACCCAAATGCTCCTGCAACAACGCACAATAGGTTTTGGTTAGCAGCCAAACAAGGCTTACTCTGAGTATAGGCTTTGATGTCCTCTCTAACCTACCCACTGTTGCAGACCAGGGTTGAGGAAGCACCTTTTGAAACTTGAGTTTGCTTAGCCACAAGCTAGTTCAAGGTTATGTTGCATGGGAACTCAAAATTAATTGGCAATTTTAATTTTATTTCATTTTTCTTTGAAATTTTAATATTTACTGTAGAAATTACAGTAAGTCAGGTTTTTAAAACTACTTGCAATATAGTTTTTGTATTATTTGTATACTTTTATAGCTTGAATTAGCTTTTTTATTTTTTTTTTTTAGATTTTTAGTTTCCATTGAATTTTTTTGATTATTGTGTTTTTAGTAACTTTATGTGCTTTTGTCATTTTTACTATTTTATCCAAAAACAATGATAGCATAGGTAGCCATTTTGCTATTGGTTAACATTAGCATTTTAAGGAAACATTACAATGTTTTTGGAATTAAACCAGGAACATTTGTTAAGAAAGTTAATTGGGTCTATTTGGATTTCATGTTGACTTTAATACATCTTGCTTAGCTGTAGGGCTGTTCGCATAATGCACAGTGACATAAAGCATAACAGCATTGGAGAGTTTTGTCATGCTACACCACTACGTGTTGGAAAAAAGTCGCTTGTTACGGGAAAATCGACACTATTTTGAGAATAGCTGAGTTAATGTCACGCTACTGAAAATTTAAGTTAGCCGCACCGCTACGTATACAGCTGGTTACTCCCCAACACTGAGGGAAAAGCAAGGACGCTAGTTAATATTTCGTAAAGACATTTTTATACGACGCACATGCGCTGCAAAAAACACTCCTTCCAGGTACAACAAACGTGCTCAACCACACCTTCCTTTCCTTCTTTTCTTCTTCCATCTTAGGGTCTCCTTATTAAATGGCTTACAGGGATGAGATGAGACATGCACAAACACAAACACACACAGTCTACGTATGATAAGAAAATACGCAAAGCCAGTAATTGGAGGATGGTGAGAGAAGTCTAGTCTGTGTCTCTTTGTGTAAACTGTCTGGGCTGCTCCTGGGAATTTCCCTTAATTTTTTTCTCCTCGCACAAGCATTGCAACACACTGTTATTCTTGTGAGGGCTTGAGGGCTTGTCTCTGGTGGCAGAGGTCTTGGTCTGTTAATTCCTCCGGACACACTGAAGCTCTGCAGGAGCCAGAGACACTGGGGATGATGAACAGTACCCGAATTGAGAGAGACAGCAGAGGAGAGACAGAGCAGAGTTTTTTTTTCCTCCCCCATCAATAATACTTTTGTATGTACATATATATATATATATATATATATATATATGTGCACTCATGAGTGCTGCAGAGCAAACCAAAATAACTGATGCTGTCATTCCACTGCCAAGCTCCATTACAGATGAACATATTTTGGGCCCACTGTTCTGGCACAGATGTTGCATGGCATTTCAAGACACGTTATTTCTCACTTGCTCAACTTTCACTCGCTTTCATAAGAGCCAAAAATTCAGGACACCAAATTCTTCTTTCTTATTCATGCCTCCACATTTTCATGTTGGCATGACTTGTTTCAATACAAGAACAAATAGCTTCTGTAAAAAGCACATGACATTCAGGAGAAAAGCTGGTTGCAACACAATGTCATTGCAATTAGTAACTATTTCATATGAATTCGTACAATTTTATTTGTATGTTTTGGAATGATCTGCTTACATTTTATTGCAGTTATCTGGTGGACCTTCGTGTTTGTTTGTTTTTTCTTTCTACAAATTGTATGTTTTCGTATAATTCACGTTGTACAGATTCATACAAAATTTCGCCACTTCGTGGATTAGTTAAGTTTTCACGTGAAATCCGGTATGGTGGCCACAAATTAAGAATTGATTTCTGTGGCTTAGTCATAATTCTGATTGAAGAGTTTATTTGCAAAAACCGATAAAGTGCCGTGCATTATTCTCCACATATAGCGCGATCTAAACCCTAAACACATTTTGTCAAAAAAGCCGGAATTGTCTGCTTTCAAGGCATCGCGATTTCACCTTTTACTGCAGAAGCCGATAGGCGCCCTTGTTGTTTGTGAACAGAAGCCGATTTTAGCGAATCAGCAAGCTCTATTCAGGCCAGGTGACAAGGCTGCCAGTCACTTTGAAAAGACGCGCTAGAGAGGAGTTTCATCATAGCTGACTGAAGTGATCGAGTATAGATCATTTCGACGAACTTGATAAACCTGCGATATCTTCTTCATGCCGTAAAATGAAAATAAAAGCTGAACATTTTTCCACGGAACGCTGCAAAAGCAGCACGTTACAATGGTGAGTGAAAACTGCGTGTAATCACAACCATGCAGTCTATGATCACAACCATAGATTTGTATCTATATCTATGATCACAACAACAAGGTTTGTCAGGCGTCTAAATTGTGAGATGATGAGATTACAAAGATATAACGTGTTTTTTTTTTTTTGTTGTTGTTTTTGGTTTTTTTTTAACTCTGAAACATGAAATGTGGAGTTATCTGTTTTTGCTAAAAAACGACTGTTGGAGTTACAAGCTTTTACAAGATTTTTTAACTTTTCTTAAGAAATCCCTTAGTGATGAAATATATAGGGAAAATAGTCTTTTATTCAACTGAAAAAGCCAAAATGCAAAAAAATGTAGGGGCATTGTGAACTTTATGAAATTAAACTTCCATTTTAATGAATTATATGCAGTAATAAACAACATTTAAACAGCTTCACAATTCTGGATAAACTGAGACCCCTAGTTGTTTTTTAATAAATTGGAGACCATTTTTCTCTTACGATTCTCGAGAAAAAATATTAGAAAACTAAATAAAATAATCTAATTTACTAGTGGTTCTGACAAACTGTTCATTGCTTAAGTCTTTTAAAAACATATGTTCATTAAAAAACAACAACAACAACAACAACAACAACAAAAAACATTCAGTGAAGGAATCAGTGTCACTTCATTAAGACTTGTTTGACTATTGAAATCTCCTGAATGAACGATTCAATGACATACTTTTTTTAAACGGGCAGTTGTCGCCACCTCCTGGCGGAAGAGGATAAGCGTTACTATACATACAAGTGTTAAAACACTTTCGTTTTGATCGCTACTGTAGACAATAAGTGTTTATACCCAAAGTATAAACTTTTATCCCAGTACTTCTATTGTTTAAATGTCTGTAACACAGAAATGATGATTATAATGTGGTTGAAAAGACTGTTTGTGTTGCTCTTTCTGCGTTCACATTTACCCCGACCCTCTGATTCTTAACATGGGCAGCGACAAAACGTGCTTCTAACGCTCTACTGACACTCGCGATGTGAAACAGTCCTAATAGACATAGCTAAATCCTTGTCATTCAGGAATAAGATCGCGTGGGTGTTTGAATCCAGATCTGATATTTTATGGATTAATAGTGCAGCTTTTATGCAAACACTACAAAATGTTTTGCAAGAATATCGTCAGGAGATCTTGTGAGATCCGACTCGGATCTCCCGAGATCTTGTGCCACGAGATCTCGTCACATCCCTAGTATTTAAGTTTTTATTACTTAATCAAAATAACCAAACTGCAGTTTGATTGATATTATTTGTAATGCACAATTTAAAAAAAAAAAAAAAAAAAAAAAAAAAAAAAAAAGTGAATTCTGAAAATAAATAAAAATGTTGTTGGAGTTGTCTGTTTTTGCAAATAAACTCTTCAATTTATTCCCTTATTTGAGGTAAACTGTGGGAATTAATTACTATAATGTGGCCACAATTTACCTAAACGAGGGAACAATTCAATAATAAGATCATAAAAAGTACTCCACACGCCTCTGGGGGTTAATAACCCTGATAGCACACATACATCACAGAGACATCTATTTGACGTCTGCATTTACATCTGCAAGATGTATTTTTTTTTTTTGCTCATCTGCAATACGTCTATAGGACATTTGCATATAAGGCTGAATATGTGACGACAACATTCACAAGTATCAGTTTTCCAATGGTGCAGGATTGTTTTGAAACCATAATTTAATATTCTGCAAGTAATTGTGTGAAAATTAGGCTTTATTGATCAAAACTCTGTGTGTAGATTACTTTGTATGTCACACCAAGAACCACTTGAGGGTGAGTAAATAATTGGGTATTTTTCATTTTTGGGTGAACTACCCCTTTAAAGTTATTCCATCTCACCTGAATAAAAAGCATCTTTTGGTTAAAAAAAGTTAATGATTCTAAAGTGGTCCTCTATATTCGTTTTCTTGTCACATGACAAAATGTGGCTTATGCCACCCAAGGAGTGCATCCAAAATTGCATACTACTGATAAAAAGTATGATTTGTATATTATGAATATGGGTAGTATGAATGAAAAACGAACATTTTTTATGTTATCATAAAGTTTCATCAAGTATAAAGATTAGATAACAATAAATTGCTTTGAATTATCCTTTTGCATTCCATGGAAGAAATAAAGTTGGGTTTGGAATGACATCAGAGTGAACAAATGATGACAGAGTTTTCATTTCCGAACTATTCCTTAAAAGTCCCACAAGTCAAGAGCTTGAGCAGCTAGCAAGTGTGCAGTGTTTGTACACGATAGAAGTTCAACTTATTATTCTCATGCTTGGATGGATGGGAAGGAGAGCAAAGGTTTTTGGTTTTGGCAGGAATCCCAGCTTGGCATGGGCCGCCGGTGCTCGAGGTATGTGTGGGTATCCGTGTGTCCAAGTGTGTCCGTCTTACAGAAAAGGTACAAGCATGCACGTCTGTGCTCCATGGAGGTTTCCCACACACATTACTGGTAGATGTGGTTGCGCCGTGACTCATTCTCTTTGGCAGGGCGGGATCTCAGGGGACTTCAACTCCCATAGTCCCTTTTTTCTCTGCCTATTTTTACCACAACCATAACAAATGTCCCCTCATTTGCTTTTTCTTTTTCCTTCATATCAAACGGTCACTTGATAGCCATGCATATCAAAATGTCATTCCATATCAGCCCTTTCGGTTCAGCTCGTCTGACCTCGTACCCCTTCCCCCTTTCTGTCTTCATTGAGATGTCAGTCATGAACTACATAGACGCTGGATTTCCAGATTCTTCACCTGCTGAAGCTTTGGTGTGTGTGCGTGGGTCCTCACACATTCCTCTCCATCTTACGGCTAAAGTCAGGGTCAGGAATGCAACTCAAGCTTGTCACACACACACACACACACACACACACACACACACACACACACACGCTCATATGAAATTAAACAAGAACATGCACCAGAATGCATTGTTATAAAACAAATTCCAAACTTTGGTATGAGCGGAATGGATGGAAAGCTTCCAGAGAATTCTGTTAGTCCATTTCACCTCACCAAATCGCACCAAACCTAATTCGGAAGGTAGTGTTGTGCGCAGTGTCTGTTTTATCAGTCATTTGTTTCAACTCGAGGACATTGTGCTCACCTCCTACAGTCTGCTGTCTTCACCTTCTCTTTTTTTTTTTTTTTTCTTGTGGCCTATTCAGTGTTTTCTTTCCAATCATTTCTTTTCTATAGTTGTCAGTCTGTGGTGCTTCCTGTCTCAGTGGGGCTAATTAAGGATTCACCCATCTAAAACTGTGGAGAACACTAGCTTCAGTAGACCCTGAAACTCACTCACCCCTAATTCTCCTGTTAGACATTAGTCTGACAGTAACATGGCTAATGTAAACACCGTCTGAATCTGAACTAAATGTGTTAACTATTAACTTTATAATAGCTCAGAAGAAAACACCTTGCTAGCTCACCTCCAGAGTCGAAATATAAAGCAAAATAAATTCGTTTTTTAATGAATTTGATGGATTATCTTTCAAGTACAGCCCGCGACGCATTTCTCGTCAAAATGTCAAGTCCTCGCTTGAGGAAATTTTGAGGAAATGTGGAGCGAACTGTAAATAATATCATCTCTGAACAAATTTGTCAACAAATACGGTGTTTTTTTAACGAATTGCTTACCTGCCTGACCTAACCTGCAGAAAGAGTAACTCAATGAATCAATCTGACAGAAAAGATTCGAGTCATTGAGATGAATCAAAATCCCCACCGCTGCAGTTTTTTTTTTTTCACTGACGCGGTGACTTGAAAGGCATGTGGTTAGCAGAGATCACCTCGTCCTGAGGGGGCGCGCAGCTCGCTGAGTTTAAGATGAGGAGATGAGAGAAGCTGCAGTTCATTCACTGTCAGATCCTTTCCCAGGCGGAGACCTGCTTAAGTTTAAACCAAACCACTTTTATATGAGACGCAAATTGTGGACGGTGCATAAAAACGGACTATTTTGGATAAATGTGGACACTTTGTACTGCGACTTTGAGCCTTTAGGAGTACACGGATTTTTTTATATAAAATTCTGATGCGGTAAAAGGATGAAGGATCCCTTCATTCATGTTTTCGCGCACTGATTCGTGAGTTTCACTCAATTTAATGGATTAAAAACGACAGGAACTTATTAACCGGAGTTTGTTTCCTTGCATAGAGTCGATTTTAGGGCTCGAACTTGTCGGACTTGTGAAGAGTTTATCCTTTGAGCGATTTGTCTTTGAAAAGGCATGTTCCCTGGCTCCACGCCGGTTGGAGCATCTTTGCGGCTCCGGACGGGAAGGTTTCGCCTGCGCTGGGACACATTTGGACCACAGGGGAGATGAGAGCCGCGCTGATCCACTTTCTCTTCTGCTGCTTCTCTCTGCTTTCAGCAGCCGCTGAGGTAAGATCAATATCTGAACGCATATGCATTGAGGATAGAAGAAGAAGGAGAACACGATGGATTTTACTTAAGAGAGAGAGATTCCTTTATAAATGGAAAGGGAGAGCGAGCATGTAAGGCCTGTCACTACGCAGTTCGTCATAACTTTAATGGTCATAAAAAACGGAAAATCGTATTTCGCGCAATTGTATGTGAGAAACGAGAATGTCAAAGATGATTGGCGTTCTAAAATATGTTTTAACCCATAGTTTTTTCTAAATATACATTTGTAAATAGTCAAAACACGTGTGTCAAATTCTTAGAAATGTAATATTTACATGTTTATTACATACAACTGAAAAAAAAAAAAATAAATTACACATAAATGTGTCAGTTGGTGCAACCATCAAGTTCACTGGACTTTCAACACACGTGCGCACTTAATCATTTACTTCAAAATGCTTTTAATTAATTGTTTTTGCATTAATGCATTTTTTTTATTATAAATATTAAGAATTTATAGGGTTTTGTCCGCAATAAGTTGAAAATGAGGTATTTTTAAACCTAATTTGTGACAGTCATGAGGATCTAAATGGGACTTTTCTGTTTTCTTGCATGTTGGTTATGACACTAACTTAGGATATTAATGTTATAAAGTTACATAAAGTTCAAAAGTAACATTTTTAAACAGATTTACTGATTTTTAAATGAAATGATGAAATAGTATGACAAGCTACAACAACGTTAATTAATTTAAATTTGACATATTTTTGAATGACATTTTTCCCCCCACAGGAAGCACCAATTCCACAAGAGCTGATCGAGAGACTCTCTAACAGTGAGATCCGCAGCATCAGTGACCTCCAGAGGATCCTGGAGATTGACTACCTAGGTAAATTCTTGCTGTTTATCTTATTATTTGATAAAACGAGCGAGTAGGTATCCTAAACTTAAAAGTCAATGGCAGCTAATGGTGATACATATCTTTAGAATCTGTTCAAAAGATTTGTTCAGATTCGTTCACTGTTTTATTAAGTAGCCCTTTAGGCAGGTTACCTCTTAATGTAGTAGGTGGCTACAAGTTTATGTTAGGAGTGACTCATTGAAACATTCACTCAACTGATTCATTAAAACAGTCCTACTTGCTAACTGGTTGCTGAACAAGTTGCTAAATAAGGACTATGACTACCACAAGATACTGATTTGTTCATGAGTGAAATGTGTCAAGTCACCAAAGCGTTGAGGCCCAGTGTTAGGAGAACAAGACTCTGGGAAAAAAAATCCTTTCAGAGAAGACTCACTCAATCTTCCGCTGCATTCAGAGTTCATGGACCTCGGCATTTAATCGAGGTTAAACCGAACGCTTTGGCACCTGTTGCCTAGAGACCGCAGTGCTGTTCCTGCAACTCGTGGCGCCGCATGCATCGCAGGAGTATTTGAACTTGGTAAATGATGTCATGGTTTGGCGGCACCAAATCAGATACGTCAATGTCAACATTAACGTAAGACACTGAAAATGCAAATATCCAGTAAACTATAGCCCCTTTCACACAGCAATTAGCAGTATGACTTTACCGGTAAATACACAAATATGCTGTTCATTTTGGCTTTTTACCGGTAAGAGACCATTCCCACATTAGCACTAAAATGCCGATAAATTCTGTGATGTCAGTCATCGGAAACGATATTTAAAGCTGCGCCGTTGTCTTTATTCGCCCACATGAGTAGAGGCTCTTTAGTTTCATTAGGGC
This sequence comes from Cirrhinus mrigala, assembly GCA_036247105.1. Taxonomy (NCBI): domain Eukaryota; kingdom Metazoa; phylum Chordata; class Actinopteri; order Cypriniformes; family Cyprinidae; genus Cirrhinus; species Cirrhinus mrigala. The sequence goes on from CM070028.1 coordinate 14,058,218, forward strand.
TAGGCTATCTGTCCAATTTGACAAGTCTGAGTGACAGGCATAAGGGGATGATCAAACAGAATCCGCTTTGCTCTTATAAACATGAGACTTGCATTACAGTATCCAATTGCAGAGCTGCTGCGCTGATGAATGGAAAAGAAGCTGGGCCTCAAGCGTGACACATTGCGAGACGAGGTCAAAGATGTCTATCTAGTGCATATTTACATTGAAAAACTAATTTAAAAAAAACAGCAGAGCTTTGTAAACAGCTCAAAGTAATCACGTCATTTCCATAAGACTGCTGTGATTGGCCAATTTGGGCCAAAAACAGACTTTATTCGTCAGCATGTTTCACATGCTGATACTGGTAATCTCCTTCTGCGTTCACACAGAGCACATTACCGGTAATTTTCTGGTGATGTTACAACTTCTTATACCAGTAAATTCACGGAAAGAATTTACGGGTGTTTTTGAAAAGGTCCTGTTTACACAGGATCTCTTAACGGTTATTTACCAATAAAGGGCTTTTTAGTGCTGGATGATTAATCGAAAAGTAATCAAACTAAATTCAGAACCTTTTACGGCGTAATTTTCCCTTGTCAGTTATTTCATTTTTTAAATTATGTTATGAATTTCATACTACCGTGTGTGTAGTTGGCACTATACCGACATGTATGACCACTACGGTCGCATCTTTTGTAGCGTGTGGCGGAGACCACAGAGGTGGGGCAAGCGTTGCAAGCTCTTGTTTACAGTAGCAGTTTGGCATGGCAGCTTATGAATTTGATCCCAACATGGCATAGTAGGCATGAGCTGCGCTGCGCTGCGCTTACTTTTTTTAAACCATTTCTGAGCGCTGCGTCTAAAACATGAGACGCAAAGACATTTTCTGTGTGAAAGGCCAGTAAGAACCCACAGTAAATACCAGCATATATAACTTAAGCCTGGAACACACTACACGATATTTGCCCCGATTTTCCGTTGATTTACAGTCTAGAGATGTTGAAGCTAGTTGTCGAAAGTTAGAGCCAGTCTGCAGATTAGAGTTGACAGATTCCACTGAAAATTGCGTTGTGTATGAAGGTCACAGACTCCGATTTTTTAGTTTCAGACTTTAATTCCATCCAGTCAGAGGATAAGTAACATGTTTGACATTTTGAGCCGATTTTAGAAAGCTCAGGCTGCACGTCCACCAAAGCCACGCTGTGGTTGTTATGATACGGAATATCTGCTTAAGTAATAGCAGACGCATCATGAAAGAAATGTTTCTCCAAGCATTATTTTTCATAACGATTGTATGGTAGTCTGCCATTTCCATCTGGTTAAGACATAAATACTCAGACAAGCGATATTAACTTCTCCAGTGTTGTTCACTGGAAGTACAAGCAGGATGATCTATATTAGTCCCGCCCCTCCTCCGCTCTGATTGGCTGGTTGACTAGAAAGTGACAGTGATGTGCGCAGCGTTTTACTCAAAGTTGAACATTCTTCAACTCTCGGTACCAAGAAAAAAATGCCTGAACGTTCAGTGTTCAGCGTTCAAGCTGTTTAAAAAAAGAAAATGCACTAGTGTAAACAGGGCCTTTTTAACATGTCCAGTTGAACACGTCTTTTTGTATCAAAAAACGGAGGAAGCCGTTACGCGTTGATGATGAAAAACATCCTGCAAGTAATCTAGAGTGATATCGTGATGAGAATGTTGCCTCGTTTTTGCTGTGCACACAGCATGACTCTGTTTATCCACCTTTTTCTTTTCATAAGAGCGGGCTTGACCATTTGTAAATTTTATGGGTTTGGCTTCCTGTATTATCCACGTCCAGCTATTTTTAGCTGTAAAAAACAGCTCGTTTTGCTGCTTGATATTGCAAATTGGTGTGTCTTCCCTGTTGAAAACTCCAGCATATGCTGGTTAGGTATGTTTTGAAGCATGGCTGCTGGTTTGAGCTGGTTTAAGCTGGTCATCTTCTGGTTCTAAGCTGGTCCTGAGCAGGAGCTAGTTGCTTAAGACCAGCTTAAACCAGCTCAAACCAGCAGGCATGCTTCAAAACATACTGTTTTACCGTTTACTGCATGTTGTTCTTCTTCTCGTTATTTCCCTATAGCGAATAATGAACCGGAAGTCTTGCTCACAGGAATACTTCCACATTGAAGAAAAAGGTGGATAGAATGTTTGTTATTCAAAATTTAACCGTAATGATGTCATTGCAGTAGCTGCATACTGCATTGCTATTGGTCATATTTCTTGCATTTATTTGCATTCTCAATCGCCATTCGTCATCTCCAGCTGCCTTTACGTTAAAAAGATATGCAGCAACATCCTGAAAAATGACATATTTTCAAAATCGACTAGTTGTTCGTACACCCCAATGATAATTTTAAAGGCATCCTGGTACGATTTGGCTGGTTTTGGTTCACTTCCCTTTTTGTAGGAAACTTTTGACTTCAAAGAACATGATTTTGAAGGCCCAGCCGAAGGGGTTAAAAATCTCCTGAGCGCTTCAAATCTAAACTTCCAGCGGATCTAATGAGGAAATGCTGCAGCCGTAACGATATGAGTCTCGAATTTGATTTGGCCCATAAGCGCTGTAATTGAAATGCAAACAGCTGCGTCTGTGTGGCTGGTGCCTGAGGGAGGTCAAGAGACTCTCTCCATTATACTGTTGTCATGCCGCCTTTATGAGTTGAGTGCGGCTGAATGCCAGCGCTGCTGTAATGTATTATTCATGTCGAATTCCTCAGTTTGTGTGCGTCTCTGCGTGCGAGTGTGCGTCTGTGTGTTTGGGAGAGAAAAGAGGCTGAAGCTCAAGTGGTGTTTGCGTTTGTGAGGTCCGTTGCTCCGCTAACGACTGTGTGAAAAGCCGAGCGGGTCGGGCGGCCACGGTGCTCAACCCTGAATTAAAACCACCCTCCTCCTGCATTGGGCTGGTTTCCGGGGGCAACAACAGGGGCATCTCTGTCCCCTGCCGTCCCGCTGAATGGCCCTGCGGAACAGCATGATTAAATACTGTGCACTTTGGTCGGACTAACTAAAGCGTTTTGGACGACACAATCCTTTCCGAACATCTTATTGTTGAGTCTAGGTTTTCTCTGCGTGTCCTCAGGCGGTGCATATATTCGCTTTGTGATCTGTGTGTAGTTTTTTTGGATGAAGTGTGCTGGCAGGTTGGCAGACACCTTTATTCTTTACTTACAGTGGTAATCAGACCGGGTTTTCTTGATTTTTTTATTTTTTTTTCCCAATCAGGCCATTGGAGGCGGCATTCACAAAAAGGTTCAAAGGCGCTTTTCTTGACAATAGCGAGGGAGGGATTGGATGTTAGCTTATTCTGCAAGCCAAAATATGTTGCACTGTTGACTTTTGTGCTTCATTCTTTTGCTGCAGAGAATGAGGTGCTGCAGGACGTTAAACAAGGCCACTATAAGGACCATCTGTATGACAGCAGGCATCTCAAGAACTCACACTCCAGACGCAAGAGAAGCATTGGTAAAAAACAGATACGAGTGTTTACATTCACTTTGCAAATCGTCCTTGTGCGGCGTGTTGATGGGTTTGTTGTGTGTTTAGAGGAGGCGGTGCCTGCCGTCTGTAAGACTCGCACAGTGATCTACGAGATCCCACGCAGTCAGGTCGATCCCACAGCTGCCAACTTTCTGATCTGGCCTCCGTGTGTGGAGGTGAGACGGTGCTCGGGATGCTGCAACACCAGCAACATGCGCTGCCACCCGTCCAAAAAGCACCACAGGACCGTGAAGGTGAGAACACGTTTTTTCTTTTGTTTATATTTTGGATATACAGTATTTATAAATTATATTTTCAATACTGACGTTATTAAAAAGTGTTAATTATTTGAAATATTTATAATAATTGTAATTTTTTAAATATATTTTTATAATACATATAATACATGACATGATATATAATATATCATTAATATTAAATTATTAATAAATATTAAAATATTTATAATATTCACATTTTAAATGTTGAAGTTATTAATTAATGATAATTATTGTAAATATTTAAAAAACAAATACAAATATAAAATTACACAAGCATTTTAAAATCAATTTACACATTTATTTTTTTTTTTCTGAATAATACATGTAACATTTTATTCTTTAGAATTTATATATAGATCTTTATAAAATATTAAATACATTTATTTTATATACACAAATAATTAAATTATTATATTTAAATCATGTTAAATCATTTTACTAATTATAGTTTTGTAACATATATATATATATATACATATATATATATATATATATATATATATATATATATATATATAAAAACATTATTAATACAAATATTAATATTCAATTCATAATATTCACATTTTAAATATATAAGTTATTCATGAATGATAATTATTTTAAATATTTAAAAAAAAACATACAAAATATACAATTTTTATATGTATTTAAAAAAATCTATTTATATTTTTTAATCTTTACATTTTATAATACACGTAACATTTTAATATACAATTTCTTTAGAATTTATATATAGACCATTATTAAATATATATATATATATATATATATATATATTAAACATGCTATATATTATGTGTATGTGTAATTAATATAAAATATTATTTAATAAAATATGTAATTATATAATGATGTTAAGTAATTTTGCAAATTTAAAATTTTAAGCATTTTTATAAATAAAACATAAAATATAAAATTATATGTATTTTTTTATATTAAAACCTGTTATTTAAATATTTTATATATACATTAAACCTGTTATATATATATATATAAATTGTGTGTGTGTGTGTGTGTGTAATTAACATAAAATATTACAGAAATTTTTATTATTAAATAAAATATGTATGTGATTATATAATTGTTAAGCAATTTTACAAATTTTAATTTAAAACAGTTTTATAAATAATAGATATAAAATAAAAAATAATGTACAGCATCTTTATATTACATTTTATATAAACTTTTTTATATATACATAATCATACTATATATAACATTATATTTTTATGTAATATAAATAATAAAATAATAAAAATATTTATGTTTTTTTTTTAAATAAAAATATAATATTTTCAGCGATAAAAAATGCTAAATATATATTTTTTCTTTTTAAAATTATTTTAATAGCTTTCAAAAATAATTTATATTAAATGATATAACACACACACAGACACATACATATACACATATATATATATATATATATATATATATATATATATATATAAGCCATGTGCCGAAAATGATGCTTAAAAGTTCAGTCTAGGTAGGCAGCTCCCTAGGTTTTGGGCACCCGATTTTGAAACAACTCACGAATGAGTGCTAAAAATATCTCATTTGTTTCTCCTAGACAGCAATGAGATTAAATGGAGAGCAAATGTACGATTTTGCATAGGTCTCCTGCTTCTCAGATGTTTCTCCTGCAGAAAAGACTCCACTAATGTGTCTCAAGTTTCTGTGCTCAATTTTCCAAGATACTAAAGTCTGTAGCCAAAAGATCTCAGATGTTTCTTACCTAATTCTTCCCAGACCAAGTTATCTGAGTTAAGCGATTCCCATTCATTCAAGTGATGTATGTCAAAAATGGATCACTTGTGCCTCATTTGTGCCTTTTTATAGGAAACGTAGGTGAAACATCTCAAAGTTGATCATTAAATGAAACACAACTGTGACCTTCTACCTTCTTTCTCCTTCACTGAGCACATTTATAAAGCAAATATGTTTGTGTTGATGCAAATCCCCATTCGCACCAGGCCGTGACCGTGTTTGCCACTTGTCAAGCTCATTTTCAGCATGTAAAGCTTTTCACATTTCTCAAATTCGAACGTAACAAGAGCGAGGCGTAGGACGTGCCAAAGGTCAACGAGAATTTCAGGGCCGCTGAGCACACCGAAAGCATTTTAGGCCAGACTTCCGCGGCTAGTTAACGAATAGCCTTAACCTTGAGTTAACCGCTGCAAATATCTGTCTGTAACGCGGCGGCTGCGGGGTGTGTTCTGTTCCGTTTATCTCGCCAGCTATGTGTGTGAGTGTTCAGACCTGAATAAAGTATTGTATAAATGGGCCTGCAGGGCAGCTGAGTTGGCAGGGAGGGAAGGAGTCTGTCAGTATGATGTGAGAGGTGTGTGTGTGTGTGTGTTTAGAAAGAGAGGTTTGAGGCGGCTCATCTGCATTACAGGAAACCGACGAGTCACATTTAGCTCTCGCCTTATCTCACCTCTGGAACAGCCGAGGAAAAATACACCGTTGATAGGGTTATGAGTGTGTGCGTGCAGCTCAGGATGTTCCCACACTCACTCGGTCTCTCTCTCTTTCTCTCAGGTGGCCAAGGTGGAGTACGTACGCAGGAGGCCGAAGCTCCGGGAGGTGCAGGTGCAGCTGGAGGATCATCTCGAGTGCGTCTGCACGTCCAAACATCACTCAGAGTCCCGCATACACACGGGTACGCGTAAACAGTACTTTTAATCATTCGCTTTCCCACACCTTGCTTTATTTTTTCCTCTCTCCACCCTTTTTTCCTGCCCCGACGTTTCCCTCGGTTCTCCTCCGCTCGAAGACCAGCCCAGGGCGAGAGCTAAAAAAAGAAAAGGAAATGGAAAATGAGATAAACTGTCCAAAAGAGGCAGGCAGGCAAGATTTACAGAATTTATATTTAGACTAATGGTCAGTAAGATGAAGGCCAAGTGGACTTAATGGGTCAAAGGTCGAGAGAAGGGATATCATGGTACAGTAAGATTTGACTGTTCTTAACAACACAGCAAAAACAATAACGCTGTTATTGGTACCAAAAACTGTTACTACTGTTACCAAAAAACAAAAAAAGAAATATATACAAAATATATAGAACTTATACAGTTATTTGTAATAACTGATATTTATATTTATATCAAAATGTATATATATATATTTATATATATATATATATATATATATATATAATTTATAAATAATTATAAATAGTTTAGAAAATGATTTATAATAATTTACACAATAAATATATATATATATATTCATGATAATTAAAAGTAACCAATGAGAAAAATGAGGAACAAAGAATTACAGTCATACAAAATTACAACAATAAGCAACCAAACATTATTCTTTTTTTTTTTTTTTTTTTAGAAAGAGCTCATGATTTCCATACACTGCACGTGTGCCATTGGAAGTATAAATAAATAAATAAAAATAATATAAAAAAATACATAACAAATGAAATGTCGTGTAACCTACGAGACTTTTTAGATTAATTATTTTGTATAATATTTTATGTCATTTTTAAATGCTATTTATTACGTTTTTATATCACAATATAATCATTTTAATTCTATTTTACAAAATGTAAAGACAAATAAACAGTCAGTAAGAAAAATTAAGAACTAAACAGTATACAAAATATTATTAAAATAATTAATGAAAATATTATTAAAATAGACGGTTTTGGGGGAAATGTTTATATATATATATATATATATATATATGTATATATATACAACTAATTATCAATAATTTATAATTATTTATATTTAGCTAAAATTATTTATATAATATAAAATAATTATTCAGGATAATTAAAAGGTAATTTGTGAGAAAAATGAGGAACAAAGAAACTAATTACAACCATATGAAATTACAACAAGTCAAAAAGCAAGCAAACATGATTCATTTTTAGCGAGAGTTGATGATTTAAATACAAAAAAAAAAAAAAAAAAAAAATACACAATTAAATATTAAAATAAAATTTGTAACCTATGAGACTTTTTCAATTAATAATTTTTTGGAACATTTTATGTAATTTTTAATAGTATTTATAAAGTTTTTATATTAAAATGTAATAATTTTAATTATATTTTACAAAATGTAAAGACAAATAAATAGTCAGTAAGAACAATTAAGAACTAAACGGTACACAAAATATTAAAAAATAAATCGAAAGTTTTGGGGGAAATTATTTATAATATAATTTATTTGTAGTATAAATATAAATAAATATCAATAATTTATAATTATTGATATTTATATAAAATTACTAATATAACATAAAATAATTATTCAGGATAATTAAAAGTAAATAGTGAGAAAAATGAGGAACAAAGAAACAAATTACAATCATACGAAATTATAACAAGGCAAAAAGCAAACAAAACATCATTAATTTTTTAGCGAGAGCTGATGATTTCCATTCATTTCACACGTGCGCTATTTTAAGGACATATAAATATATATATATATATATATATATATATATATATATATATATATATATATATATATATATGCTTTTTATTTTTTAGAATATTTTATGTAATTTTTAATACTATTTCTTACATTTTTATCTTAAAATTTTTTTTAAGACAAATAAACAGTAAGAAAAATCACATGCTATATAAAATTTTATGTTTACATGTTATATATTTTATGTTTACGTACTTTTTGTTTTGCAATTTCCATCCATTGCACATTTTACCCCATAGACTTCCATTGTGCACAGCTTTTTTTGTCAGTTCAGCAGGTGTGCTGTCAAAGCCTAACAAGGTCTTTTCTTCACAGCAGATATAAGGTGAGCATGGCACTGGATAAAAGAAAGCAGAGGAGGGCCATCGCATCCAATCAGATAACTCTGAAGACTGCACGACAGCCAGTGATATCATCTGAAAAGACGAGGCGGATGTGAACTGTTCAACCCTGAGTGAATCAGGACAGCCTTTTTGGATCACTTTGGACTTTTGATGCACCTTTAGAAGGCACCTGGAGAAAGACTTTGGTTTTGGATTAAAACCCAGGGGGACTGAGCACAGCTAACTAGAGACTGCAATGACAGAGACTCGCAGAAAACGAACTTTGAGTCACAGACGTCGAAATTCTAATTTCCACGACCTTTTAAAGGAGCATCTATCACACGTTTATCTGTGTATTAAAATGTGTTTTCTCCAGCAAATACCTGTATCATCTTATTTTTGTAACTGCCAGTTTTCTATCAACACTGATCTTCTCTTGTATATGCCGTAGAATGAACGAGTACAACAAAACACAATCTGCAGTAAATGATACTAATAAAGTGAATACATTTTAATGTGTTTGTTTGACAGACAACTGTCCCAAAGATCAGTATGATTATGTGCATTCATTACACCATGTTCTAAACAGGAACACTGTGATAAATCTTATCTCTTCCAAGTTTCTTGCTATCTGAAATGTTCTCCTAAACAACTGCAAACACAGCAAGCGATGAGACACGACATTCTTTACAGTCTACGTCAAATATGTTTCAGATTAACTTACTGAGGAAATGAATGCAAACCACAATGTCCTAAAAGTTAACATATTGATCACACATGGTTGTAATTTATAAATGTTTAATGTATTTTTTATGTATCTGTGTAGTATTTATGACATGTAGTGATATATTTAAACACATCAGAGATATACTGACACCTTTACACATTTAGTCTTAAGGGTTTGCACTTACATCACGATTTAGTCAGTTACCTGGATACGCTGCCCTATTGGCGATACGCTGATGTAAACAGCATGGATCGCATGGTTAATGTATTACTGAATGCGTTGTTCTGTTAATTTATGTTGTCTAAATTATTGAAATACTAAAACTATTGACAAACTATTGACAAACTAAAGTTAATAGGTGGTAAAGATATGTACAAGCAGTATTAATTAAGATATTAGCCTTATATTTCACCTACCTGACTGAAAATGAGAAGAATGGTTCAGTTTATTTGTTATAACTTTTGTCAGTCTATAGTACTCCAAATGTTTTTCCCGGTCCTACCGATTAGGACAGCACAAACCTTACAAACAATAACCGAGCATTTACAGCAGCAATAATCAGCAAAATATGCAAGTTTCGTTCGGTTCAGTGACACTTTCTGTGCCGCCAATATAGCAGATTGATAACGCTTCGTAACACTCTGTTGGCACTAAAAAACAATTAATTTTAATCTGATCAAATGACTTAACCAACATCACTTAACAGTTAAATTTACAAAACTATCCTGACAGGAAAAAGCAACGCTGTGTTTTATCAGATGCTTGCTATTTTTACTGCATTGCGGCACGTAGCCCCGCCCCCTGGAATTCTTACCGAGAAGCGCTTACATGATAGCGCTTCTCATGTACGTTAAACATCACACCCGGACAAGGAGACAGGTCGAACGTCTACAATTGGATATTACATCACATTTCCCTCAAGTTCCACAAGGAAAACCATAAAAACATGCCGTGGGTTGAAGCATCACTGAGGTTATGAAAATATGTATTCATATTCAGCTGCATCGCGTTGCGAGAGAAAAGAGAGAACTGTTCTGATTGGCTGTTGTAAGCATGATTGCGTCCCGCCTCATTTTCGCGTTCGATTTGTGCACTTGTTTGTCATCTCCTTATGCCCTCCCTCTTTAGAACACGGTAGGTATGAACTTCTCTGCAAGATTTTAAGGCTTTAAATAATCATCCTATTTCTTATTTGTGCAGAACTTTATCTTTAAAATGATGATATTTGAACTTATGGAGGCTGCTGTGTCAGGTTTTGGGATATCCAAAGGAAACATCACTCACACAAAAACACACATTTCTATCCAAACCACAGTGATCCCTCTAAACCAAACTGTGCCCTAAACGCTCACCAAATCCATGTCTGGCTGCTCCAGAAACATTGATGGAGTTTCTTAAATTGGCCTGCCCTGCACTGTTTCAAAATGAGAGCTAATTATAGTTGCCAGTTACTAAAATTCACACACAAAACTGTTGTAGACAGTGGTTAGCTGAGAGACAAGGTCAGAACAGCGTCATGATGGTTTGAAGACTTTTCCTCAAATGCTGTTACATGTTGGTTTGAGGACTTAAACATGCTTTTTTTTTTTACTTAAAACCACCAGTTTGGGTGTGTTTGAAGGCACAGTAGGACCAATGTGAGACATTCACGTGACTTTGTTGTGGTAGTGGCATCAAAGTACAAGTGTTATGTGATGAGCATGTGTGGGTGTGATTTGTAGTACTTACACCAACATGTCTGCACTGTTTCAAAACTAGCGAGCTGCCTTGCAGGTGCGCTTCCGACGTGAAGTCTGTTCCAAGAAGACAGCAAGACCGGAAGCCTTTTGATTAAAATACATGGTGTATTATGCTATTATCTTAGCAACATGCTTATGTTATGGCCAATCTCCCGTCTGCTTCTTGTAAGGAGCACTATCTGTGGTGCTGTCTATTTTTATGCCAACTATAGCAACATGCTAACATTAGACTGTAATTGAGTTAAGTCTTCCATGCATTTCTTGTTGCACAAGTTGTTTTGCATATGCATATTTTAAAAAGTGAGGCAGTTCACTAAGTTTTGAAACTAAAATCTGAGCTCATAGCCACCAAAAGAAAGAAAGTGAGATGGAGAAGAAAAAGAGAGATCTGTTTCAAGCAATTTACGTTGAAGTACAGAAGCTTAATTCAGCGGTTAAAACTCTGTCATGTGTGAAAATCAGGTTTATTGCGGTTAATAGTGTAAATTACAGAATGGCCTTTTCTGGACTGTCTGATGGATTCGGGTTTCTGAACTCAGACGGAAACAAACAAAGGAAAGGATACAGGGAATTTGTTTCTCAGACTCGCGTTTCAACCTATTTTTCTTTCTTTCATTCTCATTTTCCCTCTCTCTTCTGAAAACCTTCTTGCGAGTACAATAAACAACCACTTCATTTGTTTTATCCTTACCTCAGCAACTGACATCCTTTGATATCAAAGAGAAAGTTTCTCCTCCAGGGTAGAATTGAATATAGTCTCTATAACACAACGTGATTGTTCTTAAAGAAATTGGATTTTGTTTCACAAAGTGTTGATCTGATATGAAAGATACAGCGCTGTGAATCCGGGCCTCCAGGCAGGTATGTCCATTTCCTGCTTTAAGCTATCCCACCTGGCGGCTTCCTGACTGAAGGGCTACAAGTAATCTCACATCTTTTGTCACAACATATCTGAGATTGGTTCAACAGTGTATTCTAAGGTTACTGCAGTCATACTAAAGCAGCCATGCTGTACAATGATTTTATTATGTTTAATGTGGTAACAGATAGCTAAAACCCTTTTAACTGTGGTGTAATCACTGAAAAACTTTAAGCCATGATGTAATGTGGTTTGTTAGGGTGGTGTTGGTTCTGATTATTGCTAAGCAGTCAAAAGTTCTCAACAGTGTCTGGTGTAATCTAGTCATTAAATAGGGCTTGGGTACATCCTCCACTGCAAGTCTTTGATTTCACCTATTCTATTGTCCACCATACAATAATCGTAAGATTACTTAGAAACGTAACGGCACACCTCTCTTTTATGTGCCAAAGTTTAATATTTTTAAGGGTTAGGGTTTTGTTCAAATAGTCACAGGTATGCATGTATCATTTTCAATGTACAACATCTTTGATGGCTCAGCCAGTCAGATTTCAGAACCAAAACTGTTAAGTTTGTGGAAGTTGCAACTCACTCACAATACATGACAATGCTTTAGTACTTTACAAAATAGCTAAATTGTATAAAAATTCATACAATCTTGTTTGTACATTTACATACAACCCCCCGAAAATGGTTATACTGAGGTGACATTTTATGTGCAAATAGTATGTGTTTGTACAAGTGAGAACATATGAATTTATACAAAATCATTGACTTTTAAAGTACTTATGAGTTTGAGAACCAGTTGGAAGACCGGTGGATGTGTACGAATTTATACGAAATCGGCAAATGGTTAAGTTCTTATGAATTTAAGATCATGCAGCCAAAAGAGGTTGTGTACGAATTTATTTGAAGTCGACAAATCGTTAAATCCTTATGAATTTGAGATTGTGTGGGAAGATGCAGTCAAAAGAGGTTGTGTGCAGATTTATATAAAATCGGCAAATTGTTAAGCTCTTATGAATTTAAGATCATTAGTAAGAAGATGCAGTCAAAAGAGGTTATGTACAAATTATGAATTTGAGATGTTGGAAGATGCAGTCAAAAATGTATAATTGATATGAAATCGACAAATCGTCAAGCCATTATGAATTTGAGTTCATGTCAGAAGATGCAGTTAAAAGAGGTTGTGTATGAATGTATACGAAATCAACAAATTGTTAAGTCCTTATGAGTTTGAGATCACATCGGAAGAAGCAGTCAAAAGAAGTTGTGTATGAATTTATACGAAATCAACAAAACGTTAAGTCCTTATGAATTTGAGATCAAGTCGGAAGATGTAGTCAAAAGAGATTGCATATCAGTTTAAACGAAATCAACAAATCGTTAACTCCTTATGAATTTGAGATCATGTAGAAAGATCAAGTCAAAAGTTGTGTACGAAAGAGGTTGTGTACGAAGTCATACGAAGTCGACAAATCGTTAAGTCCTTGCCAATTTGAGATCATGTTGAAAGACACAATCAATAGTGGATGTTCATGAATTTTTATGAAACTGACAAATTGTAAACAAATTTGAGATCAGTTTGGAAGATGCGGGTTAGTTTGTATGAATTTATACAAAATCGACAAATCATAAAGTCCTTACTGATTTGAAATCAGGTTGGAAGACATATGAATAGTGGAATGTATTATACAAAACTGAGAAATTGTACAAAGTCTTTACGAATTTGAGATCAGGTTGAAATATGCAGTCAATAGGGGATTTGTACAAATTTGTACAGAATCAATAAAGCTCTTACTAATTTGAGATCAGGTTGGAAGACACCTCGATAGCGGATGTGTATAAACGTATATGAAACTAAGTCATTCAAAGTCCTTACGATTTTGAGATCAGATTGGAAGATGCAGTCAGTAGTGTTTGTATAAACTGACAGCACCGTTACGTCTGGTTTTCGATGTCTCAGGTCTGCATGTGAAGGATTAGTCCAGCTGTGACATTCTACTTTGAGGAACAGGGTAGGTTAATACCCTCAAGGGGGAGGGATGGAGGATTTGATCCAAGATGAGAGAAAATGTGTGTGAGTGAATGTGTGTGTGGTGATAGGGGAGCTACTGAAGCTCAATCAGAGCAACAATGAGGAGAAGTAGAGACATGCAGGTCTGGAACAAAAGGATGGATGGAGTGCAGAGCTAGGGGGAAAGGAGGGAGGTCGATGAGTTGGGTGGGGGATCTGAGTTAACCTGGCTGATCACTATCAGCTAAATGGTCGCTCTTCAGCAGCATTCATCCATCCGTCAATCCGTCCCTTACACACACACACAATGTGTCTCATCACTGAGCCCCCCATGGAACTCCCACTTTGTCTCTGTTAGACTCTGAGACAAAAGAAGGGAGGGAAAAAAGCCAAAGAGAAGGAGAGAGCGATAAAAGGAACTGATAAGAGGATGTGTTGTGGACACTAAGTGCTTTTTGATGAACTCTCTACTTGTGCTCGTCAGTCACTCAAACAGCAGGGAGACTGTGTTTGTGAGTGTCGGTGTGAAACTTTTGAACTGCTTTTAAAAAACACTATAACTGTCTATCACTCTATCACTACCTATACAATACTTCTAAAAGTGAATCTATATCTATCTATCTATCTATATGTCTGTCTCAAGTTTTGGGGAAAGTTACATTTAAAAGTAATGTTTGTGTTACTTTTTCTCATCTGGGCTGGGATTTCTTGTTTGTTTTTAATTAAAAAAAAAAAAGTTCTATTTTTGGCAAATGTAAAAGCCCTTTCACACCAAAAGTGAAATGAATAAGCCTCAGGATAGAATAAGCCAAGGATTTTTTGCGGGGAAAAATATGTACCGTTTCAAAAAATTTTACCGATATAGACGATGGAAATGCCATTTATCGATAAAATGTATTTTGTGTTGACAAAATCGTTTTTAACTTTAGCGCATAAATTCTATATCAATAGTTCAAATGTTGCAAAAATTTGTTTGGAAACACTTTTTGTCAAGAAAAGGGGCTTTAACGCAAATAAATGACAGAATTAGCCTATAGGCAGCGTCCGTGTTCGTGGCATTAAAGCATCGTTTTTCTGTAGTTCAAAACCACATGAAATCAAATTCATATTGTTAAATTGTATCTAAAATGATCTTATATATGGTTAGAAAAATCAATGGAAAAACAAAGTATTGCGTTACTTATTTGAAAAGTAACTCCGATATTTTCTTGTAAATTGAAAAGTAATGTTACTTTGCTAGTTACTTGAAAAAGTAATCTGATTACATAACCCACGTTACTTATAATGCGTTACCCCAACACTTGTCTATGTCACTATCTATCTTTAGTTTTCAAAAATGTACTTGTCGAATTTTCTTTATCAGTAGCCAAAATTGAAATGGTAAAAACGACTTTGCCGTGAAAAATGAATCTTAAGTTTTTAAAGGACCCTCGGGTATTAAGCCTTGAATTGCTTAATATAAAGTAAATGATGTCTCTTACTGAAATATGTAGTAGAAAACCCATTAAAGATTTGTTATTTAAAAAAGCCACATTGTTTTATACATATTTTGGACTATGGTGGGCGCCATTATTTTAGGTGTGCAGTGCATTCTGCATCGATGATGTCAAATGGTTGCACTCAGTAGACTACCTGTTGCTATTTTTACCACAACACAACTCTGAAAACACAACTCGAAAATGAAATACTGATACGATATGCCACGTTGTTCTGCTTTTGGTTGTAATTTTCAGTCGAAGGGCAACAAGAGAAGCGATGTAAGTCTTTACTGCTTTCTGCTGGGTAAAAAGTGGGTGGAAATGTTTAATAGTGCATGGAGAGTAAAAACAGATCTGAGGTGGAGGAGGAATTCCGGAAAGACTGTTGGAAGGAGTGAAGTGAACAACTATTTATATGTCTTTATCGTTGTTATGAGTGGAATTATATGGGCATCTGCCCCGCAAACATTACTTAGGAAACTGTCTGTGAAAACTTTCCAGAAGATACCACTGCCAGAATCACTGTGATTCAGTCTCTTTTGTCACAGATTGTCCCATCACTTAACCTATTTATTCTCTCCTCCACACACACCAGCCATTTGCAGGATTACGGTCTAGTTCCGTTCATCCCATGGCAGAGATGACGACTGTTTCCGCTCACGTTCTGGTTTAATCCATCGGCAATTTTTCATTATACACAAATCCATTAAAAGCCTGGTGAGGAGACAGGATGAGGGTTCTCGGGCGAGTCACATTTAGCACACTGGGCAAGGATTGTATTCCCCAGAATTACAGGATATAGTGCAGCAATGTCTTGTATATATAGACAAAGGGATTACCTTGGAAAACTCCACGCAGGGATTTGATGCTAAAACCGTTTTTTTGTACTAAGCACACACGAGTGAGAGAGATGTGAAGCGCGATAACGGACAGAGATATCCTGACCTGGGATTTCTAATCCAGATTAACAGATATGGCTATTTATAGTTTAGTTACATCAGTAAAGGCTTAGATAAATAAATAAGTATAATGGCAAAAAAAAAAAAAAAAAGCAGCATTTATTGAAATACCGTTGGCGTTACCCTGTTGTGTCTAAATGGATAATGGGTAAGTGGTGGATTGGGTGGAAGGTGGAGGGAGTATTTTGGAGAAAGGGCAGCAGGGGTACTCAGGGCCACTGGAGCAAAAGTAAGTCTTTTTATTGGAGCAGTGAATTATAGGGATGGAACAGGTTTAGCCTCACCAAGAGGACAAAGGGAAGCTTATGAGCTGACAAGTTGAATCACTAAATCACCAATATGGTCTCCCTCACACACACACACCCTTTAAATTGGCTTTGGTAACACTTCTGCAAACATAAATTTAGCGATTTGGTCTGTTTTCGAAATCCAAAAAGCTTCCGCATCTCTTTAAGATCAGCATCTGGGCAGGCGTTTAAGTTGGTGGAGGAAATGTAGAGCTGTTTGCAGACCCACACTTTGTTCGGTCGTCTTTTATCCTCTTCTCGC
The DNA here is from genome assembly GCA_036247105.1 of Cirrhinus mrigala. Taxonomy (NCBI): domain Eukaryota; kingdom Metazoa; phylum Chordata; class Actinopteri; order Cypriniformes; family Cyprinidae; genus Cirrhinus; species Cirrhinus mrigala. The sequence goes on from CM070028.1 coordinate 14,075,086, forward strand.
TCCTTGCTGTGACCTGCTCTCGGGCTAAATCTCCTGCTTTCTCTTCACGCTCGACTCTCTGGCTGGTTTAAGTGCTGGCTCAAGATGAAGGGGAGGGGAAGTGAAGTAGAGGAATAAAGGCAAGAGTGAAGAATGAAAAGAAGCAGTTGCTGCATGCCATTCAGAGGATGTCTGGCTCTTCGGAATAACAACACCTCAAAGCGAAAAGAGAGAGAGGAAAGACACGGAGGAGGAACGAAAGAACAAGGGAGACACTTCACAGAACAAGGAGGAGATGTTTAGAAAACAAGGAGGAGGAATTTAGCAGACAGGGAGAGAATGAAGAACAGGGGAGGTGTAAAAACAACACTACATAGAAGGGGAAACCCGAGGCGTTTGGTGATTTAAAGACCAATGGACCATAGCGAGACGAAGAGAAAGAGGGAGCTGGAGACAGGGAAGGGGAAACCCAGTCAATCTATCCTCACGTTTAGCCCCAGCCCTCTAGAGAATGTTAGGATTTTCATTCTTTATTTTTGGATGTGTAGAAATTAAAGTAACTGTTTCAAAATATATATATATAAAAGGAGAAGTCCACTTGCAGAACAAAAATTTACAGATAATTTACTCACCCCCTTGTCATCCAAGATGTTCATGTCTTTCTTTCTTCAGTCAATAAGAAATTGTTTCTTGAGGAAAACATTCCTAAATTTTTGTCCGTATAGTGGACTTCAATGGTGCCCCCAAGTTTGAACTTCCAAATAGCAGTTTAAATGCAGCTTCAAAGGGCTCTAAACGATCCCAGCCGAGGAAGAAGGGTCTTATCTAGCAAAGCAATCGGTCATTTTCGAAACAAATTGACAGTTTATATACTTTGTCACGGGTGCGGAGCAAAGCGTCAGACACAGTGGGCGTGACGTCAGGCCTCGGAGAGGCTTTTATTAAACAATAAACAGAAAGTGTCCAAAAAGGGGGAAAAAGTGTCCAAAATAAATGGGGGATCTGGTGTCCTCGACGTGAAGGGGTTCCGTGAAGGAGGGGCAGTGTTCAGAAGGGAAGGGTCCAGGTAAGGGGCGGAGTCCGGCGGCCGCACTTGCTCCCCGCCGGGGTCCGCGGCAATTTGACGGGTAGCGGCTTCCTTTAGCGGCTTCATCCATTCCTTAGCGGCGGCACTTCCTCAGGCGGGTGAGAAGGCCCGGCATCCTGGCCCGCAGCCATTTCCATGCGGCTCACGTCCGGACCGCGGGTCCGGCAGCTCGTCCATCCTATCGGCGGCGCTCGTCCCTCTTCGCACCCTTCCTGGACCCACGAGGACACCAGCGTGCATGCACGGGGAAGTGACCGGTCCCCTGAGGAGAGGCGCGCTCGGCATTTTAACAGCGGCGGTGATGAGGCTTCATTCACATCAGGTGTGCCTCATCACACGCCGCCAGACCTGGATGTTTCGGCGCCCCTCCTCCTCCCACACGCCCACTCCCGTCGGGAGCCTGGTGAAGGGCGGCGATTACCGACGGGGTGAAGCTGATAGTTAGGGGGGAGGCAGCCGACTCGTCACAACTTTTTAACCTCAAACATTTGTCTTGTCTAAGTCTATGTGAACTCTTGTTTTTTTCCGGTTCATTGCGGTCAATACAGTTAGGGTATGTTGAAAAACTCCCTTCTTGTTTTCTTTCCCAACTTCGTCCTACATCGCTGCAGAAGTACCAGCCCAGTGTTTACAAAGTGAACATGTGGAGAAGATCAAACGCCCTTTACAAAAAAAGGTAAAACAGCGATGTAGGACAATTTTGACATTGAAGAAGAAAACGAGACGGGAGTTTTTCGACATACCCTAACTGTCTTGACCCGGATTACGCAGACTACACATGCGCATCACAAAGACAAGACAAGACGAGCGTTTGAGGTTAAAAAGTAAATAAATTGTCAATTTGTTTTAAAAAAAAAACAATCGATTTGATAGATAAGACCCTTCTTCCTTGGCTGGGATCCTTTAGAGCCATTTGTCCAAATTTGGGAGCACCATTGAAGTCCACTGTATGGAGAAAAATTTGAGAATGTTTTCCTCAAGAAACAATTTCTTATTGACTGAAGAAAGAAAGACATGAACAGCTTGGATGACAAGGGGGTGAGTAAATTACCTGTAAATTATTGTTCTGGAAGTGAACTTCTCCTTTAAAGATATTCATCTGGCATAGTCATGAAAGTCAGATTGTCACAAAGTAGACATACCATTTTCATAACAGTAGGTATGTTTCCATCACCCTTTTTTTATGCACATTTTGAAGTATCAAAGCAGAAACGAGTGATAGAAATGCCACATTTAGAATAAAAATTGCTTAATTTGCAAAAACGTTTTTATGCTCACTTGAGGTGGTTTTTGACTTGTGCGAAAAAGGGTTAATGTGAATAATGGGAGATGGAAATACATTTTGCAAGTAAATTCCTCCAGACGCATCAAAAAAGTCATGTGACATATATGTAGTCTGTCATCAAAGTATTTCTGTATAATTGCCTCCCAGAACTGTCTCACACGACTGCGTCCCAAACAGCAGGCATCCATCTCCGAAAGCAACGACCGTATTTATTGTGTTTCGTCTGCTTTCTCTGGGGCGCAAGTAATTTATTATGAAAATTATAATATTCAGTGGCTTCTCCTAGTTTTCTTAGTGATATTTAGTGCCAGTTTATTAGGAAGTGACAATTTTGTTCTCCTTGACTCGTTGGATGGAAACGGTTCTTATTTGCAAATGTTTTATGCAATATTCCAATTTTGCGCATAAGATTAATTCGCGATTTTGGATTAAAAATCTGGCTAGTGACTGATATCCAAAACCTTGTTTTGATTTATATCAGTTTGAGCATAGCAAACCATAGACGCTCTGTCCCAAAACCTATATTAGCCGAATTTTAAGACAACACTTCATGTATCCTTTTGTGAAGAAAGCACTCCCATAATGCACTGGGCCAAAATGGTGCATGAGGTAAAAGATACTAAATATTAAATACTAAAAGGTGAAAATAGATTATTTACCCAATATTTGTGTGCTCTGTGTATTTTAATCCTTATTAAAGGGATAGTTCACCCAAAAATGAAAATTCTGTCATTAATTACGCACCCTCATGTCGTTCCAAACCCGTAAGACCTTCGTTCATCTTCGGAACACAAATTAAGATATTTTTGATGAAATCCAAGAGCTTTCTCACCCTGCATAGACAGCAATGCAACAATATCAATAAAATACATAAATAAAATAGTCATTGTGACGTCAGTGTTTCAACCATAATGTTATGAAGCTACAATAAAACAGAAATAGAAATTTTATTTAACAATTTCTTTCCATGTCGGTGCAGATAGCCTAGCGGTTAATGTACTGACATATAGTGCAACTGCACTTCTTGACTTCTTGACTTCTGGACTTCTGTCCCGACTTGTGGTCCTTTGCCAATCTCTCATACCCAACTCTCCACTCCATGCTTTCCTGTCGTTCTCTACTGTCCTCTATGTTAAAAAGCATGAAAAAGGCAAAAAAAAAAAAAAAAAAAAAAAAAAAAAAACATGCATACTTTGCTGTTCACAGAAATCATGTCACACACACTGTACGCACAGCCTAGTTCACACGTGAAAATCAAAGTATGCCTAGGACTTAACTTACTAGGTTTTGGAATAGAGCCATAATACACAATAAAGTAAATCAAAGTAAATAACTGGAAGGAGTGTATAGCAATCAGGGATTCATAGCATGTCAAAATTCATTGTACTTACTCGTTCAATTTTGTAAGCTGATGTAACTTTTCATAGAGGTCGTTTGAAACATTCAAATGATTTTGTCTGTAATCAGTTCTCATAATATTCAGAAAAGTATAAACTTACAGCTTCAATGTTAAGTGTTCTTAAAGCTTTTCGAAATACTCTTGTGGTCTCCCATATGACTACAGAACATAAAGGTTAACTTTAAAGGGTTAGTTCACCCAAAAATGATAATTCTGTCATTAATTACTCGCCCTTATGTCGTTCCAAACCTGTAAGACCTTCTTTCATCTTCAGAACACAAATTAAGATATTTTTGATGAAATCCGAGAGCTTTCTGACCCTGCATAGACAGCAAAGGTACTACCACGTTCAAGACACAGAAAGTCGTTAAAATAGTCCATGTGACGTCAGTGGTTCAACCGTAATTTTATGATGTATGAGAATACTTTTTGTGTGCAAAGAAAACAAAAATAATGGGCCTCATTCATGAAACTTAATACATGAGTAAATTCGGAGTAATTTGCACATTAAACAGACCTTCCTGAAAACTCTCCTCCGGACTCACAAATGCTTTGTAAACATCTGATCTGATAGTTAACCGTGTATGTTAATGAATTCCAATCATTCTTAAATAGAGCGCTTGTGCACGCTCATTAATATTTAGCACAATCCCCACCTATGAATTACAGCTACGCAAATTGCGTGTCCAGGAACGCAGTGGAATATTCTGGTCTACTTTTTCAGGTTTGGCTCCACACTGTAAAAAACAATTTGTTGAGTCAACTTAGAATAATTTGTTACCCGGCTGCATTAAAATTTTAAGTTCAGTCAACTCAAAAAAGTTTAGTCAACTTGAAATGTTAAGTTGTACTAAGTGACAACTTAGTACAAATTTTAAGGCAGCTGGGTAACTTACCCAGCTTTTAAGTTTGAGTTGACTGAAATGAGTTTCTCATTTTTTTAAAGTCAACTCAAATATTTAAGTTGTCACTTAGTACAACTTAACATTTCAAGTTGACTAAACTTATTAGAGTTGACTGAACTTAAAATTTTAAGGCAGCAGGGTAACAAATTATTTTAAGTTGACTCAACAACATTGTGTTTTTTTGTTTTTTACAGTGCAAAAATGCTGAAAGACTAACAGTCAATATGCCTAACAATAAACATTCAATAACGTGTGTCCACCAAAGCGTTTTTAGCCATCTTAAATTGTATTGACCAGCTGGTGGCGCTAGAAAACGCTTTGGTTGCACAGCGTCCAGTCCAGTTGAGACGCTTTGGTTGCTATGATTTGGAATATCCACGGCAGCAACGTATTACTAGTATTTCATTTTTAAGAATTTTGCAAAATATAAAAAGACAGTAAGCAGTAAAAGTAACTTCTTCATTGTTGCAGGCAGTTGTTGTACAAATAGGATGATTGGTCTGTATTTGTACCGCCCTTTCAAACATTTTGAAAATACGAACAATTTTATGAATTCGAAAGTTTACGTTAGAACGACTTTACGAACTATGCTTCTGCTCGTGTTTCATGAATGAGGCCCATTGACTTTATTCAACAGTTCTTCTCTTATATGTCACCCTAGCGCCATATCAGAGAGTATCACGATGCACGTGCGGGCTACTCTTGCTGTCTATGGAGGGTCAGAGAGTTCTTGGATTTCATCAAAAATATCTTAATTTGTGTTCCAAAGATGAACAAAGGTCTTACGGGTTTGGAACAACATGAGGTTGAGTAATTAATGACAGAATTTTCATTTTTGACTAAACTATCCCTTTAAAACCAACACACACTGCAAAGTCATATTTCTAGACCATTCCAGCATGTGCACTGCCAGTGTATTGTCAGTCTGTCTGCACCTTCAGCATCACCTAATAAACAACGGACTTTGAGTGGGGATTGAGGCTTTAAACTGTTTCCCTCCAGCAGATGATGGAGGAGCCCTTGGGTTTACATTCACGCTTGTCTTACATACATCACACAGAGAGAATAGAGCTCAAGACGCCCGGGCCAGACTGATAAAGAAAGAGCCGAGGAGCGCAGGGAGGACAACGAAGGAGAGGATGAGTTAAAGCGACATAAAGAAAGATTTAGCTGCAGTTTATTCAGCACCCTCCACGTAGGGGCTCTCTCTCCGTGACATCTGACCTTTGACCTCTGACCGGGGCTTTGTTAAGCAGTCAGGTGCCAACTTGCCCAGAGGCAAGATGGGATTCCACCACCCCCCACCCCCAAGCTCCTTCCTTTTCACGTAAACACACATACACTCTGTACTCTTGGAAGAAAAAACAAATAAGATTTAGCATTATTGCACAGTTGATGAAAGAGCAGATCCTCTCTAGAGCCCAAGTACTGTGTGACTCAGCAGCCCAGACAGCTAATTCAGGCCTAAATGCCTTCAGGGATTCCCACAGGAAAACCATCTCACTTTTGTGCTACAAGTGCAGCTTTGAAGAGCCTTGAGCACGTGTCTGCACTCTGTATTGACTTTGGAGATACTTTTTAGGCAGTTTAAGAATATTGTGTATTAACTTAATTCCTTCAGTGTTAAGTATGTACTGTGAACTTTAAAACAAACACTGCAGTGGTGCATTTGTAGATCTTTTATTGTACTGTCAGTCTGTCTGCATCTTCAAGCACTTTTTTGGCTCTTTAAAGGGACAGTTCACCCAAAAGTGAAAATTCTATTATTATTTACTCAGCTTCATGTCGTTCCAAACCCGCAAGACCTTCATTCATCTTTGGAACACAAAGTAAGATATTTTTGATGAAATCCAAGAGCTTTCTGACCCTGCATAGACAGCAATGCAACTGAAACATTTAAGGTCCAGAACGGTAGTAAGGACATTGTTAAAATAGTACATGTGACATCAGTGGTTCAACCGTAATATTATGAAGCTACGAGAATACTTTTTGTGTGCAAATAAAACAAAAATAACGACTTTATTTAACAGACGTCAGAACGCCGGCTCCGACTGACACGAAAAGAGAGGAAATTGTTGAATAAAGTTGTTTTTTTTGTTTTCTTTGCAAACAAAAAGTATTGTCGTAGCTATATAAAATTTCTGTTGAATCACTGATGTCACATGGACTATTTTAACGACATCCTTACGACCTTTGAACTTCCAAAAGGCGGTTTACAGGCAGCTTCAAATGGCTCTAAAGGATCCCAGCCGAAGAAGAAGCGTCTTATTTAGCGAAACAAATTGAGAATTTATTTACTTTTTAACCTCAAATGCTCATCTTGTCTCGTCTCTGCGATGCGCATGCGTATTCTGTGTAATCCGGGTCAATACAGTTAGGGTATGTCGAAAAACTCCCATCTCATTTTCTTCTTCAACTTCAAAATCGTCCTACATTGCTGTTTTACCTTTTTTTGTAAAGGGCGTTTGATCTTCTTTGCACGTTCACTTTGTAAACACTGGGTCGTACTTCTGCAGCGATGTAGGACGATTTTGAAGTTGGGAAAGAAAACAAGGTGGGAGTTTTTCAACATACCCTAACTGTATTGATTTGGAATAAACAGAGTTCACGCAGACTTAGACAAGATGAGTGTTTGAGGTTAAAAACCAAATTAATTGTCGTTTTTTTTTTTTTTGAAAATGACCGATTGTTTTGCTAGATAAGACCCTTCTTCCTCGGCTAGGATCGCCATCTGAAGGCGCATTTAAACTGCATTTTGGAAGTTCAAACTTGGGGGCACCATTGAAGTCCACTATATGGAGATAATGCCTGAAATGTTTTCCTCAAGAAACAATTTCTTATTGACTGAAGAAAGAAAGACATGAACATCTTGGATGACGAGGGGGTGAGTAAATGATCTGTACATTTTTGTTCTGGAAGTGAACGTCTCCTTTAATGACAGAATTTTAGTTTTTTGGGTAAGCTAAATCTTTAATACTGTTGAGTCATTGAATTTTCACACAGACTTAATCGTCCGTGCAAGTATTGTGACTTACACTGCCATATGTCAAGAATTGAGCATTGAGCTTTAAGCGCAAATGCCAGTTTTAGACAGTTTTATCTGTTTTCATGTGAGCAAAGCTACAATATTCCGGCTTTTGTTCTCTGCTACCCCTCACCTCGGGGTCTCACGGCTCTGAGAAGTCTCCTCAAGCTTAACGTGCAAGATCAAACGGCGTGGAAACAGAGAAAAGTGTCTTTCAACTTGCAGAAGAGCCAAGATTAGGGCAAAAACATCAGAGGAGCAGTTCAATAAAGAGAGGGAAAGCCTGCGGGTCATAGAAAGAGAAGGCAGAAGAGAGAAACCCAACCTAGCAGGGTAGTTTGTCGACAGAAAAGTAGGCAATACAAGCATATCTCACCCTTATCCCCACATAAAACAGACATTATACACTATATTATATATGTATAAAAACATAACGTGATTTATAGCTGTGCTGTCTCCAGTTCAAAGCTGCTCGGAGAAAGCCCTGCTTGTCCGTGCGTGCTGAGGCAGGATCCGAACAGGGATTTTGAGTTTGACAAGCCCACCTCTGTCACTTTTTTCTTCTCGTTTTTTCCCCTTTCATCAAAGAGCGAATGCCTCACTGGCAAGCGGGTAACTGTTTTAATGCGATCATGATGTCCTCAGATTTGAGATGCATTTCACATCAAAGAGGGTGAGGGAAGAGGTTAGGAAAATGATATGGAGGAAAAAAAAAGAGGATAAGGGAAGGAGATGGGAAAGGAAGAGACAGGTGAATTTATTAAGTTCTCTGGGTTTTGCAAGGTTGTATCAAACTTGTGTGAGCTTCCACTAGTTGCTGCTCATATGCAAAAAAATGTAAAATTGGCACAAACGAAACGTTGTCGCGTAAGATCGCCAATGAAAATGACTTCTAGGTGTAGTGATGAGTTGGTGAAACAGTAGCACTCATGCGTGATGCCGTGCCAGCTGTAATCTCTTGCCAGATGTGTGTCCGTGAGCCAAAGCTACCCCGTCAACATCCCTCCCCTTAGTCCTCTCATCTTCCTCTCACTGCAGCTGTCTTCTTCTCCCTCCATCCGCACCCTCTTCACCCTCCACCTTGTCTGCCTTCATTATTTACATTCACATTCTGTCTCTTTTTTCTTTGATATAATGCATCTGTTCTTGTACAAGACAAACATATTGGCTGATAATAGGACAAATCAGCTGTTTAGAACTGGCATTTCCTGGAGAGAATACCAGTACTTGGAAGGCAGAGCACATTTTTGACAATGAAGCTGTAGCTTCTGTGCCACCTTTGCAAATATTACGATGATGTCATTGGAGATTATCTGAATGTATTCATTAGTTTGGAAGTATAGTTTACAAAAATCCAAAACAGATAACGAGAATGAAACTTAACAATACTGATTAGCCAGTAACAGTTTTCCTGTTATGATATTAAAATGTAATACTATTTTGGCTAAATAAATTTAAAATGAAAGACTAAGAACTAAAAACAAATACTACAAGTGAAAGTAGGCATGACAACGTTACAATATACAGTATGAAAAATGGTTTGTAGTATTCATTAGTAGGCGATGTAACAATGTACTAGAAACTGAGGGGTTTTTTTTCACATTTTGAAAATTTTTGCAATGAGATGACAACATTGTCAAAACGATCCCTGTTCATTGAGCCACGAAAATGACTAAAAATGTTGTAATATTCATTATAGTCCAGTAGTTGGCGATGTAACAGTGCACTGAAAACTGAAAAGTTTTTTACAAGTTGTGTAATCAGATGTTAAAATGATCCCCGTTCACACTGAGCCACGGAAATTACTAAAAATGATGTATTATTCATTACAAGCCAATACTGGTGATTTACAGTAACAATGTACTAAAAACTGAAACTTTTTTTTTGTTTTGCATTTTTGAAAGTTTCGCAGTCATATGGCAACGTTGTCCAAACCATCCTAGTTTACACACAGCCACGAAAATGACAAACTGATGTATTATTCATTACCGGGCAGTAGTTGCCGATGTAACAATGTACCAAAAACTGAAAAGTTTTTACTTTATGTTTTTGAAAAGTTTCGCATTTAGATGACAACACTGTCAAAATGATCCCCATTCAGTCAGTGCTGATAGCCTTGTAGGCAGTGTGCCGACATATGGTGCAGTTGCGGTTTGCGTGTCCTGAGTTTGAATCCCACCTCGTGCACCTTTCCTGATCCTACCCCACTCTCTCGCTTCCAACTCTGTCCTATCCAGAAAAATGCAGAAATGCCAAAAAAAAGACCCCCGGTCACACGGAGCCACAAAATTTTTGTAGCATTCATTACATGCCAGTAGTTGGCGATGTATCAATGTACTAAAAACAGAAAATGTTTTTTCTTTCCATTTTTGAAAGGTTTCGCAATCAGTTGACAACATTGTCAAAGTGACCCCATTTCACACACAGCCATGAAAATAACTAAAAATTGTGTGCACCAAACAACTGATGAAGGTGTTTGGATGAACACTGAAACGTCTTGTGTTTTTAAGTATGTTTGTAAGTCCAGTGTTTTTTTTTTTTTTTTTGTAAATTAAACTTTAGAATAAAAGAATATTTAGAATAAAAATTGTGTATTATTCATTACAGGCCAGTAGTTGGCAATGTACTGAAAACTGAAAAGTTTCGCAGTTAGATTACAACATTGTCAAAACGATTCCTGTTCACACAGAGCCACAAAAATGACTAAAAATGATGTTTTATTCATTACAGGCCAGTAGTTGACGATGTAACAATGTACTAAAGATTGAAACTGTTTTGAAATGTTTTGCAATTAGGTGGTAACATTGTCAAAATTATCCCTGTTCACACGGAGCCATGAAAATAACTTAAAATGATGTATTATTCATTGCAGGCTATAAGATGGCGATGCAACACTGTACTAAAAACTGAAAAGTTTTTCTTAACATTTTAAAAAAGTTTTGCAATCAGATGAGAACACTGTCAAATCAACCCCCTTCACGCAAAGACTCGAAAATGACTAAAATGATGTATTATTCATTAAAGGCCAGTAGTTGGGGATGTGACAATGTACTAAAAATTGAAAAGGTTTTTTTTTGCGTTTCTTAAAAAAAAAAAAAAATTGTAATCAGATGACTACATTGTCAAAACGATCTCCGTTCACATGTAAATAACTTAAAAAGTATGTATTGTTCATTACAAGCCAGTAGTTGGTGAGGTAGTCATATAATAAAAACTGAAACGATGTTTCTTTGTTTTTGCAAAGTTTCGCAATTAGATAACGATATCCGTTCACAAAGAGCCATGAAAATGACTAAAAAGTATGTATTATTCATTACAGGCCAGTAGTTGGCAATGTAACAATGTACTAAAAACTGGAAATGTACTAAAACTAACAATGTATAAACAATTTTTTTTTTTTTTTGCATTTTTGAAAAGTTTCGCAATCAAATGACAACATTTCAAAATGTTCCCCATTCACATGGAGTCACTGAGCCACAAAAATGACTAAAAATTATGTATTATTCATTACAGGTCAGTAGTTGGTAATTTAATAGTGTACTGAAAACTGAAAAGTTTTTTCTTTGCATTTTTGAAAAGTTTTACAGTCAGATGACAACATTGCCAGAATGATCGCCATTCAAAATTATTAAAATAACTAAAAATGTTTATTATTCATTACAGGCTAGTAGTTGGCAGTGTAATGTTTTTAGTCCCAAAAACGCCATTGTCATGTAAATGAACAGCCAAAACACAAACAATTTTTATTTTTAGTTGAAACTTGCTGTCTCAGTTAAAAATGGGCACTCTGGAGTGGTCAAGTGTGGCCAAATTTAATATCCAGTCCTTAGATTTTGGACAGTCGGAGTTGACAGATTAACTGAAAATTGTGTGGTGCATGATGGACACAGACCGATGCCAATAAATAAAAAAATCTTAAACATTGTGATTCCATCTGAATTAATCGCAGAAAACAATGACCAAAACCAAGAAGAAATATGTGCAAGCACTGTAAATGGAAGGAGCTGCACTCAATACCCTTTGTGACGTCTGCTGTGGTTTGATTGGTTCATCCTTCAGGAGTCTTTGAGATATTAGGAGACAAATTTCTAATTCATTGCCTTTGGGCGCGGAGGAGCTTCACGAGGATGAACAAGCTTAAGATATGCCTTGGGTGTCTAAATCCTTTTTTTGGCAGGGCACGTAGCCAAAATGTCTTTAGGCTACAAGGATTGTGCAACAGTGGAATGTTTTGAGATGGTGGCGGTGGGATTGGACTTGGCCTTTAAGCTCAGGGACTGATTTCTTTCCTGGGGCTACAAATGAAGCGAGAGACCCGGTGGTCCTGGTTAAAGGTTACCAAGCTAAAACACACCGGTATCAGCACACTGCGACATGCTGACCTATAGCTGCAGGCTTTAGTGTAAGGAAGTCACTGACCTCAACATCAGAGGCACTAAAAACATTGGGGAGGACTTAGACTTTAAAAGGTGCTGGGGGCTCAAATCTCACAGGCCCCTGGCTTAACCTGGGACTGTTGGGAGTGCGGTAGGAATATGGTTAGATAAACGTGAAGATGCCTCCAAGACGAAGAGGCTTAACCTGTGATCAAAACAGGGTGGGCCATGCATGCTTTGTTGGTCCGGGTGTTGAAAATAGTTTTACCCAAACTAATGTATCATTAGATAACAGCACATTGCCTGACCGGCTTGCTTTCAATAGCTCAGATGAACCTAAGAGCTCAAAGACCAGATGGAGGGAGTGTGTTATCATACACACTAATGGGGTGTCTTAAGGGGATAGTTCACCCAAAAATGAAAATTTGATGTTTATCTGCTTACCCCCAGGGCATCCAAGATGTTGGAAAGTGACTTTGTTTCTTCAGTAGAACACAAACGAAGATTTGAGAGTCAAAAAAAACATAGACAAACCCAAATTAAACCTTGCGGCTCGTGACAATACATTGAGGTGTGAAGACACAAAACAATCCTTCAGTATTTATATAATTTTTTACCTCTGATCCACCGCAATGTCCAACTGTCCTGAGCGCGTTCACAACAGCCGACGTGTGACGTGTCAGCGTGCTCCTTCGTGGTAGATACATGCGTGGAAGTGATCTGTCATGCGTATACATCACTCATTGTTTATACAGTGAGATTGTGGGTACGACGGCTACTCAAAATGGTAACTACTTGTGCTTATCCTGGTTGTTGCTACCAATTAAAAACTAAAAGATTACGTTTGTTTGCGTGAAGTCATCCGGGAGTGTTGATTTTTCACCGACTCCCAACTTTCCCGCACAGACCGATTGTTTCGTGTCTTCACACCTCAATGTATTGTCACGAGCCGCAAGATTTAATTTGGGTTTGTCTGTGTACGTTTTTTTTTTACTTATAAAGCCGTGGATGCCATTGACTGCCATTATATGACTGACAGACTGCAACAGTTCGAGTTAATATATCTTAGTTTGTGACCTACTGAAGAAACAAATTCACCAACATCTTGGATGCTCTGGGGGTAAACAGATAAACATCAAATTTTCATTTTTGGGTCAACTATCCCTTTAAATGGACTTTGTTTACTTCCAGAACAAAAATGTACAGATACTGTACTCACCCCCTTGTCATCCAAGATGTTCATCTCTTTCTTTCTTCAGTCGTTAAGAAATTATGTTTTTTGAGGAAAACATTTCAGCATTTTTCTCCATATAATGGACTGATATGGTGCCCTGAGTTTGAAATTCCAAAATGCAGTTTAAATGTGGCTTCAAACAATCCCAAATGCGGTTGTAAACGATCCCAGCAAAGGAAGAAGGGTCTTATCTAGCGAAACGGTCAGTTATTTTCATAAAAATAATACAATTTATATACTTCTTAATGTCAAACGCTTATCTTGTCTCACTCTGCCTGAACTCTGTTTTTTTCCGGTTCATGACAGTTAGAGTATGTCGAAAAACTCTCATTTCATGTTCTCCCTCAACTTCAAAATTGCCCTATATCGCTGTTTTACCTTTTTTGTTAAGGATCTTCTTTGCATGTTCACTTTGCAAAGACTGTGTCGGTACAGCAGCGATGTAGGATGATTTTGAAATGATTTTTGAAGTTGAGGGAAAAAATACGATTGGAGTTTACCCTAACTGTCTTGAGCCAGAATACACAGAGTCCAGGCAGAGCAAGACAAGATGAGCATTTGAGATTAAATAGTATTTAAATTGTATTTTTTTAATGAAAATAACCAATCATTTTGCTAGATAAGACCCTTCTTCCTTGCCTTGGATCATTTACAACCACATTTGGGATCATTTTTTAAACTGCATTTTGGAAATTCAAACTCGGGGCACCATATCAGTCCATTATATAGAGAAAAAATTTTAAATGTTGTCCTCAAAAAAACATAATTTCTTTATGACTGAAGAAAGAAAGACATGAACATCTTGGATGACAAGGGGGTGAGTACATTATCTGTAAATTTTTGTTCTGGAAGTGGACTTCTCCTTTAAACTGATAACTTCTAACTTTATGAATTTCTTCATTAAAAAAACTTAAAAAAAAAAAGTTGTTTCAACTTTAAGTTAAGTTTACTCAACTCAAATATCCACGTTTTTCATGCAGTACAACTTAACATTTCATGTTGACTAAACTTAAAATTTTCACAACTTAAAATAGTTCACAAGAGTCTTGCAATCGTGAGTCAGCCTACACTGGCGACTCTGCATGTTTTCTTTTGCACACAGCCAACAATGTTATAAAAATATGTTGTTTTATCCAGTCGTTTTAACTCATCACAATCAATTCCTGTCTTTGTGGCTCTGCAGATTGTGTGGCATGAACTCCTAGTACAGGCTCACACTGCTGCTCTCATTTAAACGGCTCCTCTCACACGCATACGCTCTCATTCACATAAAATCTCATGCTGCTTTCATAAACACACCCAGCCGCACTCCTTGATCTCCATCTTCTGATATGTTTCAGTCATCAGTGCATGATTGTACCCAGGAGATCACAGCCATCTATTTTCTGTCTCCTACAGTTGAAGAATGATGTCATGGGTTCAGGTATTCTTAGAGAACAGAAGGTCGGCTGTGGAAACGCAGCCAGCTCAGGTTTTCCGTGCGAGGGCTCTGTCAAGCGGGAGTCCCCCTGCTTTCTCTCTCAGTGTGGGTGGTCTGGTCTGGGTCTCCTCAGGATATCGTCTGGTTTCAGACCCTGCCGCTCCTCCGACGTTAAGTGGCGAGGAGGGAACATGATTAAGTCCAGTTTGGGTTTTATCGTGTAACGCTAAAACAGTCCTCGCTGGAAAAGCGCTTGCCGAAACCACAGAAAGCTGTGTTTAAAAAAACATACACATCCTATTTTCCCATTTTAAAGCTTTGAACAATCAGCAGCGGGAGAGAAGGCTGCTTCTCAGTGGGGAATCGCAAGAATTCTCATGACTCAGAAAGAGAGAGGAAGCGAAAAACAGAGCAAAAACAAGAGGAACGGAACAAAAGGCCACGATGGGACGCCGCGCAGAATGAGAGATGACGAAAAGGTCGAGGTGAAGCGCTTCGCATGGCCAAGATCACATGCTATCATCTGTCATATTTCAAAGAGAACCGTCGTCCAGCTGCTCTGGGGTCAGTTACAGTTGGAGCTTAAACCAATTACGACAAACGCAGACTAGTCAGGCCGTACAGGTGCATGCAGACACATGCTTCAACGTCCAGAGGGTGCAACGGATTCAAGCGGTGTTGGGTATGTTGGTTCGCGCACTCTCTTTAGCAGACGAGTTGATGAGAAGGTCTGTGTTATATCATTCTTCTGCTAGGATGGCTCCAGGGCAGGGCTGGTACCGGTGTCTCCTCCATCTCCCGCTCTGTGTTTAGACTGATGTTTATGGCGGCCCACTGACCCAGCGGCTCCACGCACAGACCCTCGCATACTTACCTTGCCTCCACCCGGTAATCCAGCACACCTGTGCTATGCAGGCCGCAAGACTCTCCAAAGGCCTGCAGGCCGCTAAAGCACTCACCAAATGGTCCTTATTAAAATTCTGCAGTGTTCTAATCAAAAACATAAAAAATAAAAACTAAAAGTAAAGTCATTTATTTTAAATGCTACAAAGTGAATTTATGCATCACTACATTATAAAGTACAATATGAAAATGGACATTCATTTTAAGATTTGCTGAAATCAAAGTCGGCTAAGGGTAATTAAATGTAACAAATCATATACACTACCAGTCAAAAGTTTTTGAACGGTTAGATTTTTAATGTATGTGTGTGTTTTTTTTCAAAAGAAGTCTCTTCTGCATTTATTTGATCCAAAGTAGTAAAATTTAGAAATATTTTTTACTATTAAAAATAACTGTTTTCTATTTGAATATATTTTAAAATGTAATTTATTCCTGTGATCAAAGCTGAAGATACTCCAGTCTTCAGTGTCACATGATTCTTCAGAAATCATTCTAATATGCTGATTTTTCTATTTTCAGACATATATATATATATATATATATATATATATATATATATATATATATATATATATATATATATATATATATATATATTTTTTTTTTTTTTTTTTTTTTTTTTTTGCTTATTTATTTATGTATTTATTTTTTATTATTTATTTATTTTATTCATTTTTATTTATTTATTTATGTATTTATTTATTTTTGCACAGCAAATCAGAATATTTAAATTATTTCTGAAGGATCATGTGACTAGAATAATGATGCTAAAAAATCAACTTTGAAATCACAGGATTAAATTAAATTTTAAAATATATTCAAATAGAAAACAGTTATTTTAAATAAAAATATTTCTAAATTTGACTGTTTTTGCTGTACTATGGATCAAATAAATGCAGGTTTGGGGAGCAGAAGAGACAAATCTTACTATTCAAAAACTTTACTGGTAATGTGTATCTTTTATTGAGAAATTAAACAACATTTAATCAGACTTTGAATTAATCATTTCAACAACTGAGAAGATAGTGATCAAACTGCATTTTATAAATATCACCTATCAAGTTTCTTGACAGGCATTGATGTCATGATATTTGGATGATGTGGATTTGAAAATAGATGGATTGTAAGGTAATAATTATTTATTTCTTAACCAACAATTTTTTAGTGATTGATGCCCTTAAGTGTGTTATGTTGAGGTTTTTAGCTCTAATATTTCAGTTGGCATCCAGTCTAAGTTTTTGATGGACATGATAATGTGCACAGTTCTTTATACCTGTTTTACGGAATTTCTTAAAGCTGCAGTCTGTATGTTTTGCTTTTATGTTGCCAATTGTCGCAATTGCAGTTTTTAGAAAACATTATTACAAGCTTACCGTTGTGATTCAGGCTAAGGTAAGCAGATAGTTTTGAACACTGGCTGGTTATGTAATTGCTTAGAAATTAATTACAGATCAATGACAACAAAAAAAAGTTACGGACTGCAGTTTTAAATAATTAAATATTACTTAAATACATGTTTGGCTTGTCAAAAATGTTACATTCAACGGTTACAAATTTGTTTACTTTTTTTAAATCAAGTTAATTTTTATCCAATATTTATTAGCCAATACCTATACCTCAGTCATGCACATGACACGCTAGGGTAATAAAGATACCGTGGCCACAAAATTCTGACTTTGATCCCTCTTTTTAGAAAAATCATGATCATGTTGTACTAATTTGCTCCTTTATTTTAGTTTAGTTCATCTAAATTAAAACAAAATAACAAATTGGTACAGCATGACTACAATTTTTTACAGTGTAGGCACAATTTAACTAAAAATGAGGGAACAAAGGGAAGAAATGGCAATTAACAGATTTAAAAGTGACATTTTGAAGAAGAGTAATCTTTATTTTATAGTGTAGGTACCAATATCATTACCATCACAACAGTTTTTGTTTTAATTTCGAACTGTTGTTTTATAATTTAGGAATTTTTAAAAATCTATTCAGCCTGTTTCCGCCACTGAATACATTTTTTTAAATTAAAATAACTAAATTTTAACTAAACTAAAAAAAGTTTTTTATTCTCACAATTCTGACTTTTTTCCTCAGAATTGCATGATAAAAACTCGCAATTGCAAGCTATAAAGTCAGAATTGTGATAAAGATTCACAATTCTGACTTTTTTCTCAGAATCATGTGATATAAATGTCTCTGTAACTCTCGTAACCCTCATTCCCTGAAGGAGGGAATTGAGACGTTACATCGACTGACATCATGGGGACATAACATCGATTGTGACTGACTGAGAAGGAACGTCTCGGTTACTCTCGTAACCCTTGTTCCCTGAAGGAGGGAACGGAGACATTATGGGGACATAACATCAAATGTGACTGACTGAGAGGGAACGTCTTGGTTACTCTCATAAACCTTGTTCCCTGAAGGAGGGAATGGAGACGTTACGTCGACTGACATCATGGGGACATAACATCGATTGTGACTGACTGAGAAGGAACGTCTCGGTTACTCTCGTAACCCTCGTTCCCTGAAGGAGGGAACGGAGACATTATGGGGACATAACATCGAATGTGACTGACTAAGAGGGAACGTCTCGGTTACTCTCGTAAACTTCGTTCCCTGAAGGAGGGAACGGAGAAGTTACGTCGACTGACATCATGGGGACATAACATCGATTGTGACTGACTGAGAAGGAACGTCTCAGTTACTCTCGTAACCCTCGTTCCCTAAAGGAGGGAACGGAGACATTATGGGGACATAACATCGAACGTGACTGACTGAGAGGGAACTCACAATTGCAAGAAATAAAGTCAGAATTATGAGCTAAAATTCATATTTCTTAGTTGTGACCTCACAACTGTGATTTTATATCTCATAATTTGGACTTTTTTATATCTCTTTTTTAAAATAAACTCACAATTGCATGTTACAAAGTCAGAATTGCAAGATATAAATCAGGATATAAATCAAGATATAAATCAGGTCGCACATGCGCATTGAATTTGTTTTGCAGTAATCAGTTGTTTCACAAGGTGGCAACCCTGTCCCAGGCTGTGAAACTAAAGCAGGGGTCCCCAAACTTGCAAAGTTTAGCTCCAACTTGCCTCAACGCACCTGCCAGAAAATGCTTATTATGCCTATTAAGAGCTTGATTAGCTGGTTCAGGTGTATTTAATTGGGGTTGGAGCTAAACTCTGCAGGACACCGGCCGTCCAGGACTGAGTTGAGGCACCCCTGAACTAAAGAGATGGAACAACAACAACAAAGTACCGGAGACTGCAACAACAACAAACCCTCACAAAGACAAGTGCTTGTGAGCAAGAGGGTATGAGATAGTCTTTGGTTTAAAAAAAAATTCAAAAATATTTGTTATCGGCCATAACTTGCAGGGAAAAATAGAGCAGAATTCTATTTTTAGGGCCGCTGTACTACTTCTGTACTACTGTACTACAATCTTATTTTCCAAGCACGTGTACCTCTCTTGAAGTATGATGGATTGGTGGCAGAACAAACTGAATTTTGTCTTGATTCTGGACCTTTTTTTTTATTACCCCACATCCCTGTAGTCAGTCGGTGGGAATGGTGGCAATCCAGTAATTTGTTGCCTTGATCAGAGCTGTGGAAAGCCTGCCGTTTAGCAAGGGAGAGATATATATCAGTCTAGCGAAGTGTGTGTTTTGAGAGCACCGCTACACAGGGCTTGGGCCCAGGAGGAACCACTCTATTGCCCTCCACCCACTTTGTTACACACATACACACACACTTAGAGTAATCAGAGCTCACTACTGTACTTTATGTTCCTCAGTCAGCCACACAAAGGAGCCCTTCTCCCCTTTGCTGCCCCGCCAGAAGAGAGCCGCCAACCACAGTCTGAACGTCCACTTCAATACCTGTTTCCATCTCAATAGAAGCAAACTATCAAGTAGCCAACCAAAAACTGCACTGAAGTGAAAAGGTTTGAACATTATGTGGTGACACTTTACTGGAAGCCTGCATAATGCATCTGATGCTTCTCGACCTTTAAATAAAAATATGTTTGGTGAGTGTTTAACATCTGCCATTTGAGCTGCCATGTGATCTACAATGTCAGCTGTGTTGCTGTTCTCTGGGTCAGTGATGCAATGCTCATTTTATGTCATATCTATTCATTTGTTTTTAAAAACCCATTAAAAAAGCTATTCGTATATACCAGAAATTTCTTGATAAGCATGTTTTAATAAATGATTTGAAGTTAATTGTGATATTTTTTGGAAGTAAAAAAAAAAAAAAAAAAAAAACATCAGGGTGATGGAAGCTTGTTTCCAGCATGGAATGAAACAGTTTTTATCT
The DNA here is from genome assembly GCA_036247105.1 of Cirrhinus mrigala. NCBI lineage: Eukaryota > Metazoa > Chordata > Actinopteri > Cypriniformes > Cyprinidae > Cirrhinus > Cirrhinus mrigala. The sequence continues at coordinate 14,095,028 of CM070028.1, forward strand.
CACAATTCTTACTTTTTTTTTGCAATTCTGAGTTTTTATAATTCACAATTCTGACTTCTTTTCTTGCCATTTTGAAAAAAAGAATAGCAAGATATAAACAGAATTGCAAGATATAGAAACTAAAGTCAAAATTTTGCAGAAAATTTTGCATTTACTTTGTTATTTGTGGGATAAATAAATAAATAACATAATTGAGAGATGTAAACACAGTTCTGAGGAAACAATTAATTGTATTATAGAGATATAAAGTCAGAACTGTGAGACAACATCTGAATGATGAGATAAAAATGTATTAATATTATTTATTACATTATTATTATTATTGCAACAACTGTCTTGATGATATGATGAAAAAAACATTGTTAAAATAATGATCAATTAATTAGAATTGTATTATTATTATTATTATTATTATTATTATTATTATTAATTATTATTGTTATTTATAAAAAAAAAAAAAATAAGCAGAGATAAAAGTTTACAATTATCTTTTTTTTATTTTTGGAAAATAAAATAAAATAAAATAATTTTAATTTTAATTTAAAATAATTATTGTTATTCCATGGCAGAAATAGGCTTCCATATATACAACTGTCTTGATGATTTAATGAAAAAAAGCATCATTCAAAAAAAAAGATAAATTATTTCGAAATTATTGAAAAGAAAAACTTTTTTTTCCTTTACCTTTTTTATTTTTTTTTCTAATTTTCATTTTTTTATTTTTGGGAATAAAATAAAATTAATTGCAAGATAAAAGTTTACCTTTTTTTATTTTTTGGGAAAATTAAATAAATAAAATTAAATTAAAAAATAAAAATAAAAAAATAAACAGAATTGGGAGCTGCAAACTCAGTTATGAGAAAAAAATAATAATTGCAAGATACAAACTCAGAACTGTGAGAAAAATTTTAAATTGAGAGGTAAAAAATCTCTTATTATAATTATTATTATTATTATTATCATCAATATTGTTATTACACTGCAAAAATTGGCTTCCATGCTTCCATAGACACAGCTGTCCTGATGATATAACGAAAAAATCACTGTTAAAATAATGATTAATTAATTAGAAATTACTAAAAAGGAAAACCCATCAAGTTTATATTTATATATTATTTATGCATTTCATATTAAAATAAACGAATGAATAAATAAATAAATAACTGTGTACATTTAAGAGTTCATAAATGTTGTTGTGTACAAATATATAATTAGGAATTACTTTTTAGAGCCATAAAAACTGAACTGTTTATAATAAACTGATCATAATGTGTATTATAAGGAATCATGATCATTTTCCTAACAGGTGTAAAACTGGCACTGTGTTACCAGTTGTATTGCATATGTTTGCTCATAGTTTTCTGTATATGGACTTGTAGTTCACCCTTCTTTGACCTGTCTATGTAATCTTACAGCTCCTGCCTGAGGCACATATACGTGCAGCAGCAGTAGTGTGTAAGTGTCTTTAGACCATTTTAACTGCACTAGAATGTCTGTGTATAGAATGACCTACATACTACAACCTACAGGTTTATACATTACCCATTCATTCAGTATGACTGCCTATTGACTTAAGAGTTTTGCTTTAAGGCAGGTCAATTTGTGTGCACCATACATTATTTACTTTTGCAGTTCGCTTCTCTTTGACTTTGTAAAGACCCAGTGACGAGTGATAGACTTTGAGTATCCAAGGAGCAGCGAAGAACAAACACAACTCTGGACTGACATTCCTCCATACGCAGACTCTTTCTGGGCTTCCTCTGGGCAAAGCTACTGTGTACTGGAGTGTCAGTAGAGTATGTAGAGCCAGTGTCTGTTCTTTGGAGTCTTTCTATGTGGATGTTGCTGTGATGGTGCTGTTGTTTTGGAGACCGGATTGACGTGCATTTATACAACTCCAGATTCCACTTACTCCTCTTCCTCAAAGTCCAGAGACCATCTCTCTGCCAAAACAACAAATCGTGGGTTTGACGCCAATGTGGTTCAAAGTCACTTGGGAGGTGACTTTGTATTGCTCAATAGTTTTGTTCGTCCTGACTGTGGACATTCTTCATGGATTGTTTATAAGCATATATTTAGTAACATGCAAACATAAGTCACCATGCGCTCAAGTAAAAGCCGCTAGGGACATGAGGAAAAACATGGTGGACATCAACATCCATCAAAGCACAGGATGTTGTGGCTCTTAATCGAGACGGACTGAGATATTAAGCTAAACCAAGGCAGAACTAGTAAGTGTAAATGTAGTAAGTCTAATGTCCGATAATATTACGTTTCAGTGCTTAACTAGTGTTTACATTTACTCAAATACATTCCCTGTCCCATTCTCTCTCTTCACACATGTGCAGTCTTTCATTATCAAAGAAAGGCCTCCACCTAGTGGAGATGAAGTGACGGTGACAATGAAAGCGCTTGTTTTCGTGGTTGAAACGATTTGTATGTATCCTAAAGTCTTTTTGAACAAAACCGAGGATGTATAAAGCTAAAACAATGCTACATACAATATCTGTACTTACATTTTTACGGAGTGTCGTCCGTTAATGATCCTGTGATAAAGCGCTCTCAGCAGCTCACTCTCAAAAACGGAATTTGTGTTTCCGCGCGTCTTTTTGGCGCCATTTAATACCATTAATTTATTTTGCGTTGTCCCCATGGTTTTACAATAGTAAAAGAATAATAATCATGTTTTGGCGTATTGATTGAATCCCTTGCGAAAAATAACTATGGTTTTATTATAGTAAAATTATTTTATTAAATAACCATGTTTTTGACGTATTGTCTACTGTACCATTTGTATAACCACAGTTTTAATACAAATACCATGGTTAAACTATAATTCGAGTAGCAAAAACCATTGTTAAGCTGTGGTTACCATGGTTTAACTAGTAACCATGATTATTGGTTTTATTTGTAGGAAAACCATGGTTAATTTTGTAAGGGATAACCAGTTTAACTACAAATAGTGTGGTTAAACTGTGTAGCAAAACCATGGTTAAATTGTGGTTTTAACTATAGTAGCCATGGTTTTTTGGTTTTATTTGTAGTAAAGGAGTAGATTGATTTTTCAACGAAACTGATTTCAGGGGGGAAAATATTCTTAAATAAATAGTAGGCTAATTTTACCACACAGCTGTTGTATTGAGTTTAAAGACTGAGAGTAACACAAATGTATGAAAACACTATTTTATTTATTTTTTTTAATGTAGTCACAGCTAAAGAAATGCTCTTCAACCTTGACTGTTTTAATGATAAATCATGGCCTTTCACACCTTATTAGTGTTATCTATTCTATGTTGTTGATTGCGTTTTTCAGCAATATCAATTTCAACAAAAAATATTCTGTTTTAATAAATAATACTTGTAGCAGACATAGTATATCTACAGTTTAAAAACACAGTAAAACTTACTTGTGAGGCAAACGTATTCAAAGACTACAATTTTATTTATCATGTAGTCACAGCTGGAGGGTTGCTAGCAGTGCTTAATAGCCTTGATTATGTTAACAATAAAACATAGCCTTGTGTTTACTTTAACAAACAGAAATGCAATAAAATTACAAAAGTAATAGAGTATAACAAAACACATTTCTTGTGAGCATTTATTCAGACATCCTCATTAAAACATTCGCATATATCAACAGCACAGAAAGATTAGCCTTGTCATCCTCAGGCTGAGAATTGGCGGAGGTTCTGAAAGCTTCATTATGAATCCATAATTTTAGAGGATAACAAGTTTAATGCTGATGTGCCTCAGTAATTAATCTGAATAAGCAGATTGAAGATGGTGTCTGAGTGATTGGAGATCCTCTGCTGGGTGAGTGCGCTTCTTTCTTGTACTTCTTATCTTTGGCCTTCAAGTAGAGTAGGAATAGAAGATTGTTTACCTGGATGAAAACAACAATTTGTACTGCAAATGTTCATTGAATACTCTTAACTTGACAGATGCATCAAAACCAGCTTGTAATGCTTTAAAAAGACACTGAGGTAAAACTAGCTGTAAGACATTGGGTATGTGTAGACTAGTAGACTCTGTGATGGCTTTAAATATTAAATATACAAAACTACATCTTGAAATGCCTGTTCATACACACCAAGTCTACACTAAAACATCTCAAGACTGCTGCCTTCCATGATCTTCAGGTGAACATCTTCTTCAGTTTAGAGAAAAATCCCCCTTCCTCTTTCTCTGGCTCTTCCTCTTTACTCTGCTCTGATTCTGAAGTCTGTCCGGCCTGAGAACTACCTTGAATAAAAACACACGTTAAGCAAAACAGCTGAAGGAAATGAAGTTTGAGGTAAGTGATTACTTTGCATTCATATAGTCTTTGTGTGTATAAAGGTGTGTTGATTTACTTTTGGCTGGTTTGGTTACTCCAGTAACAGTTCCTTCCACATCCATCTCATCCTCTGCATAACTTAAGAGCAGCATTCTCTGCCTATTTGTCAGTTTCCTGTAGATGATCCATGAGATTTATTAGACAAACACAAACTGGATGTGCATATATGCTTGTGTGTGTCTGTGAATGCTCTTACTTAGGAATTTTGACTTTGATATATACATAATGATCTCCGTAACCGAAGCTATTCACACGTGGGATGCCTTTTCCTGCCAGTCTGATCTTATGGTCTGTCTGAATGCCTGGAGGAATCTGCAAGAAACACATTTCCTTTTAGTCATATTGTACTGTGCCAAGGCACAATAAAAGGCACAATGAAAGTCTTTTATTTTCTAACCGCAATGTCGATGCTGCTGTAGAGGCCCTGTGCTCTGGCTGTTCCTCCTAGAATCGCCTGCGCTACTGAAATCATCACATCAGAGTGGATATCAGCGCCATCGCGGCGAAACACTGGACTCCTCTGGACCTGCAACACAGGAAGTCAGATACACTCATATGTAAGTTGGAATAAAATAATATAGTAAACTAGCAATTTCTTAGACATGATTTATGGAGGAAAATAAATGTAAACTACTAGTATAAAATGTAGTAAAATAAAAAAAAGTGTGTCAGTTAAAATAAAATCTAAATCTAACATCAAATAATAATCATAACAACAATAATAATAATAACGGAGTGTCTATTTACACTAAGTGCAAATAGCCTGCGTTGTTGGCAGAGGCTATTTACACTAACTCCGCCCACCACCATGTTCAACTCTTTTCGACGCGATCAACTCGGGTTCGAATCCGGCTTCTGGTGAACTTTTTTCTCCCTTTCCATGTCTTATATCAAATGAAAAAAGGCATTTATTATTAATAAAAATGAAGGAAATAATTGAAAAGTTAAAAATAAAGTATCGGTTAGGGTAGGTAAATCAGCTGTGCGGATCACTCCGCTGTGGCGATCCCTGATAAAAGGAGCAAGCCGAAGGAGAGAGAGAGAGAGAGATATGGTAGGTGTAGGTAGGGCTTATTGTCCCACTAAGGCAGCATCTATTTAACAAACTGAATTAAAACTATAATTTACACTCAATACGTTATTACTGCATACTGTTTTAACGTATCACAATACTGAGGTGCAGATAATTGCGTCTATTTTCAATTTTCAAGTATTATACATAGCAGGAAATCCTGCCATTTTAACATAGTGTAAATAGAATCTAAATGCTATTTGAACTTAGTGTAAATAACATCTCTAAAAGTAGCAGTAGACAGAGTAAACAAGTAGTATAAAATAAAAAAATAAAATAAAAAAACAGAATAAATTAAAAAAAAATAAAGTGTAAAATCAAATCAAAATAAAATGAAAATAATAATAAAAAACATAATAGTAATAAAAAGCTATGTAAAATTAGAAATGAATAATTACCAAATTTAATAAACAGGAATAAATTATGAGAAATAAATTTAAAAACACTACTGTAAACTAAAAAGCAGGGTAAAATTAGAAATGAATGTAATAAATAGGAGTAAATGATAAGGATGACATTAATTAAGACAACAGTTACTAAGGGACTGTAAAGATTAAAAAAAAAAAAAAAAAAAAAAAAGTATATATTAATAATTGTAAAAATGACCATACTATGGCCCCAAAAAGTATGTGTACTTAAAAATAATTTTAAAAAAAGTAAAAAAGCTACACATCAACTTACCAAAAAGCTGTTATTTTAAATAAATAATTTTAACGAAAGCTATTACAAGCACACTTTCCAAGGAAAATATGATTAAAAAAAAAATGCATACATTTATGGATATACTGTTCAAAAAAAAAAAAAAAAAAAAAAATAGTATTTGGACTAGTGCTGTCAATCATTTAAAAAAAAAAAAAAAAAAAAACTAATTAATCACACATTTTTTTTCTGAAATTTATTGTGATTAATCCCACCTAACTTTAAAGTTTTTAAATATAATTTTACAATGCAATAATTTCACATTCAATCTTCAAACTAATGCAGAAAACAACAATGACAGACTGAAGGTGTGTCTGAGGACAGCTGAGGGGCTCACTGATGCTTCAAAAGGAAAAACGATGCATTAAGAGCCGGGGGGTTAAAACGTTTTGAATTTGAAAATCAGGGTAAATTTAACTTATTTTGTCTTCTGGGAAACATGTAATTATCTTCTGTAGCCTCTGAAGGGCAGTACTAAATGAAGAAATATGATATTTAGGCAAAATAAGAAAAATCTACACATCTCCATTCTGTTCAAAAGTTTTCACCCCCACCTCTTAATGCGTCATCCTTCTGGAGCATCAGTGAGCATTTGAACCTTCTGTAATAGTTGCATCAGAGTCTCTCAGTTGTCCTCAGTGTGAAAAGATGGATCTCAAAATCATACTGTCATTATCAAAAAGGGTTCAAATACACAAAAATGCTGGAAAACCAAAGAATTTGTGGGACCTGAAGAATCTTTCTGATGAACAGCAGGCAGTTTAACTGTTCAGGACAAACGAGGGACTCATGAACAACTATCACTAAAAAAAAAAACAGCTGTGGATCATTCAGGTAACAACACAGTATTAAGAATCAAGTGTATGTAAACTTTTGAACAGGGTCATTTTTATAAATTCAACTATTATTTTCTCTTGTGGACTACATGTAAACGTCTTTTATGTGAAATATCTTATTCAGGTCAGCACTAAATAAAAAAAATAACATGCATTTTGTATGATCCCTCTTAATTTGGTAAAATGATTAACATTTTGCAGATTCCAAAAGGGGGGTGTAAACTTCTGACCTCAACTGTACAAGCACAGTATAACGGCTGAGAGGACAAGGAAATTTGTTTTTACTGACATACGGCCTGACAATATCTCATCTGACCACAGTTCACTGTTGTTCTACTGAGGCTCCCTCATCACCACTACCTTTCCTGTGCAGTGAAGTTGGAAACACTTACCCTAAATGTGATGTAAATGTATTTCTTCCCACATGGCACCTTAACTGTCTGTCCATCTTCTATACCTGTAACACATCGACAACAGACAGTCAGTATCACATACATTCACTTCAGTTCAGTCTATGCACCAATACAGTTAGAGTCGGTCATGAAGACACACCTGCAGGCACAGGTACCATGACAGTCTGTTTTTGTTTGGTTTGTCCACTTCCTCGGCACATAATGCAAGGAGTGATGATGACAGAGCCCCGCCCACCGCAACGCCTACATGTGGAGCGCATCATAAATGGACCAGTGTTTATAGACTCCTGCATAAAAGAGTAAATTATGCAAACAATGTAAAGAAAATCAACATGGCTGCTAACAGCATTGCTATGGTGTCCTCACCATGCCAGTTCCATTGCAGTAGTGACAATGTGACACTTTAGTTCCCGGTTCGTGACCTTTTCCGTCACAGCGTGGACAGGCGTCATCTATGTTGACCGTTATCTCTTTATTCACGCCTTTGGCAGCCTGCATGAATGTCAGCTCCATCACAAACTACGGAGAGAGAAAGGGTTCAGAAGGTGGGAGTTTAAGGAGAAACACAAATGAGGGACAGTTGTTGATGTGTCTCACTTCAGGTGCCTGATCGAACATGGAGTTGAGGTCCCCGAAGCCACGTCCCCCTGCAAACTCTCCAAAGATCTTTCTAAAAAGCTCTTCTGGGTCCACGGTGGCCCCGCCTCTCCAGTACTGCTGCTGGCCTGGCCCACTCGCACCCGGGCCGGCAGAACCGTACGTGTCATACTGCTTCCTCTTCAGCTCATCACTGAGGGTCTATACATACAGAACGGCATAAACGGACTTTATTAAAACTCTAGTGAATTTCAAGAAAAAAATATTCAGGTCATACACATTTCATATTCTTAAATAAAATAAAATGAAATTACAATTAAAGTATTTTATAAACAAACAAACACAAACAAAAAAACAAAATATGTACACACCACCATCAAAAAGTTTGATGAAAAAAAAAAAAAAATCAGCAAGGATGCATTCAATTAATTAAACACATCTTTAAAGATACACATACTACCAGTCAAAAGTATTTGAACAGTAATATTTTTAATGTTTTTTAAAGAATTCTCTTCTGCTCACCAAGCCTGCACTTATTTGATCTAAAGAACAGCAAAAACTTTTAAAATATTTTTAAGAAATTATAGAAAGTAATACTTTTATTTAGCAAGGATGCTTTAAACTGATCAAAAGAGATTATTAAAGACATATAAAGAAACTTGAAAAAATTCTACTCAGCTGTTTTCAACATAATAATAACAAAAAATGTTTTTTGAGCAGCAAATCAGAATATTAGAATGATTTCTGAAGAATTATATGACTGGAGTAGTGATGCTAAAAATTCAGCTTTGAAATCACAGGAATAAATTAGATTTTAAAATATATTCAAATAGAAAACAGTTATTTCAAATAGTACAGCAGTTTTTGCTGTACTTTGGATCAAATAAATGCAGGCTTTGTGTGCAGAAGAAACATTTATTAAAAATATTACTGTTCAAAAACTTTTGACTGGTATTGTATATAGCTGCAAAAATCTATTTTATATAAATGCTGTTCTTTTGAACTTTTTATTAATAAAAATATTCGAGAAAAACAAATATTGCTATAGTTTAGACAAAGATATCTTTTTAATATTATAATAATAATAAATGTTTCTTGAGCAGCAAATATTTCTGAATGGATTCAGAATGATTTCTGAAGGATCATATGACACTGAAGACTGGAGTATGATGAATGAAAATTCAGCTTTGCATCACAGTAATAAATTACATTTTCAAATACATTACAATAGAAAACAGTCATGTGAATTGTACTAATATTTTTACTGTATTTGGATCAATAAATACAGCCTTGATGAAAGTGAGATGCTTTTCAAAAATCATAGAAACCCAAAACTTTTAAACAATAGTTTGAACATATTAAATATACAGACAATTACATATACTGTATTACATTTGCATTAAGCCTATTTCTGTACCATTAAAATTTTTGTCAAAAAATTTTATAATGCAAGATTTAATTTACATTTTCAATATTGTCACATTATAGTAATGCTATTTGGTGAAGGGAATGTGCTTAATAACTGTTGTGAAAATTTTGTGACAAAGGAAAATAAATGCTACTAAAAATAAGCGTAATTCTTCATGCAAAAAAAAAAAAACAGGCTTAAAAATTCATCCAAATATGAGACCAACGCAATGCAAGCCATTTAGAGGAAAAACAAACATTAAACGATCCTCACCTCATAGGCTTCTGCCAGCTTGGCAAACTTCTCTTTTGCATCAGGGTCATCTGGGTTTGTGTCTGGGTGGTATTTCTTGGCCAACTGAGTGAAAAACTCCCAGTGTTAAATACCCAGTGAACCATCCTTAAAATATATGAAACTTATGTAACACGGCTTGTCAAACCTGGTAGTAGGCTTTCTTAATATCTTTCTGTGAGGCAGTCCGAGGAACCCCCAAAACATCATAGTAGTCCTGCTGATGGCAACCAGAAGTAGTGTGGAAGAAATGAGAGTTGAAAATACTGTGGCTCCTCAACACTGAAAAACACAAACACAAATTAATTACCATTAAAGTAACTCAGATAAAAGACATTTTCGACATCTATCTATCTATCTATTTTAGTTGCTGCGAGATAAAGGTCAATAAAATGTTGGTTAGTGGGGATTTTTCAATTATTTTTTTTCTAGTTTGTATCATTTTTTACTGAATTGATTAATCTTTCTCTGCTTTCTTTAAAACAGGTTAGTTTAAAACATTTCATGTTTAAAGCATTAATATTCAAAAAAGAAAAATTAATTTTTGAATGCTCGGAGAACAACCAGAAATAACGTTTTTGGAATAATGACTTTAGAACATTAGCAAAACGTTCTTAGAACATATATTGTTAGCTGGAATGTTAGTATGTGATTCAGAATTCAGCGACTGATTCATTTAGATTGAATCATCGAATCATTCACTCAACCAATTCTTACAAAAACGCTAATTCGTTTAGTAAATGTGGTGCTGCTCTGAGGCGCGCAAACTTTTTTGTTGATCCTACAGTGAGTTAATTTGCAAATAATTTCTTTGACTGCGCAAAAACAGACATAATTGTACCTTAAATGTAACGTTAGGTTACTCAGCGTTAACTTTTTAGTTAACTGTTGTATAATATTACACGTTTAGTCTTCCTGTACATTCTTGTGTTTACACACCCACATTTACGGTAGTGACAATAACTATTGTTACCAAGATACATTTTTATGAGAGCACTTTACTCATATTGCCAATAATGTTAGTCAGTTGCATCATCTTTCAACATTTCAAACTCCGTTGACATAAATGGACAAATACGTCCACAACCGTGTGATATGTTTGAGTGACATACCAATGCAAAATGAGCTTGTTCTATTAACATAGTTCACAGTAACTACTTTGATCACATAACCAGCTCACCTGGTACCCTGTTCAATGTCACACCTCCTCTGTGCCTCCAGCAGCTTAAATGACCCTCCTTCACATAACTGCGAGTCCAACATATCCTCAGAGCCGCAATATTTCCGTGTCTAGAAGACTTCAAAAGCGCACAGGTGCTGCGAAGTCCAGGTAAACCGGTTGACAGCAAGCGTGCAGTACAGCGAGCACTGGAGGCTGCCATGTTTACATCGCTCTATGGGCCGGCTGTGCACTGCGCATGCGCATGGAAGAGGTTTTCCATTACATCTGCCTTGCGGCTTTTCACCACAAGATGGTGCGATATGAACACAGTTTGAGGAGTGATAGCAGACGACAAAAAGTTTGGTATTGTATGTACTTCAACATATTAACCCTGTAAGTCTTACTGTATCATATTTTAACACAACAATCCTCACACAAGGCCTCACACAATAATAAGGCTCTAAATTATAAGCATGATTAAAACTTTGCTGAAAAACTGTTGCACACATATGCCTTCTGTCGTCCTAATGATTGTTTCCACCCTTTTAATGAGTAAAATGCCGTTTAGTGTAGTTGTAAAACTTGACCCAGGTCGTGATACACGTATATTTTGCTATGAAATGTTTATTATAGTAAACGTAGAAAAAAACTTCTTAGTAATATTTCAAGATGAACACTGACTGGAATGCAGGCAACTTAGGTTTACTTGGTTATCTGTAAATTTTTATTTATTTATTTATTTTTTATTATTATTATTTTTTTAGAAAAATTACGTCAAAATGTGAATATTAAATGTGACCCTGGACTACAAAACCAGACATAAGGGTTTTTTTGTGTGTGTGTGTATGTGTTGTTTTTTTTTTTTTTGAATTGAGATTTATACATTATCATTGATGTATGCAAAAAAAAAAAAAATAAATAAATAAATAAATAAATAAATCTAAATCTTGAGAAAAGCGCCTTTAAAGTTGTCCAAATGAAGTTCTTAGCAATGCATATTACTAATCAAAAATTAGGTTTTGATATATTTATGGTAGGAAGTTTACAAAATATCTTCATGGAACATGATCTTTACTTCCAAATGATTTTTGGCATTTAAAAAAAAAAAAAAAAATCAATACAATGTATTGCTACAAATGTTCTTGTGCTACTTAAGACTGGTTTTGTGGTCCAGGGTAACAATTATGAAACATAGGGCTTTTGGGGAATTATATGTTTTGCCCTTCACAATGTAAACTACAGAGCTTTGATAAAACTAAGCATTGAAATATCATTATACCAAGACTTATTAGAAGTTACAGAGTGAAAACCAATATGTATGTATTTTAAGACTGCTGTACTATTATAACAATCCCACTGATTTACATTACAAGCTGTCTGAATTTAATATGACTTTTTGGCCATATAAATCAGCATCTACACAAAATTGTGTATTTTTAATTAGTTTGGGCCTCTGAATAAAACTGAGGTCTTTTCGTCCTGGAGTTCATATGAGCTCCATTTTCTCCTATAGTCATAAAAGTTTGATACTTAACAAAAATCTTTGACTACTGTATCTTTTATTAGTCTTTACAGGGTTAAAATAAATATATAAATACTGCATTACACCCGAAACCTACTTTATAGCCACCAGGAGGATCTATATATAGATTTACAATATGTCATCATGTGCAATTTAAACTCATCATGTCATATAACCTGGGAATCTTAAACTACTCATTTTCCCTTAGCAGAGATGGAGTCGAGACCAGAACCAAGACTAGACCCCTTGAGGCCCAGACCAAGACCTCAAGACCATCAAGACCTCTCAAGATGGGTATCATCTTAACAGTAATGACTTTATTCGTCTTTAAATATTTCCACATTTCTTTCCCACCGGACAGATTGGAAAACTGCTGCCATAAGGGGCACAGTCAGGAGTTAAACTAGAATTTTAACAGTCCTGAGGTTTCTTGAGGAGGGAAAATGATATTTTGAACAACATATACTGTACTCATAAAACTCAACACAATTTCCACAAGTCGTAAGTGTGGTCTAAACCCTGGCTCTCTTTAATACGGAGCAGCGCGGTGATGCCGGCCTGTGGCGACTAGGGTTTGGACGCCGCTGAGACCCCCTGGTGATGATGTCATAATGACTGTGGCTGATGTCATGATGAGCCTAGTTGCTGGTTGGACGCAGAGGCTTGTGTGTGTGGTGAGTTTAACCGCTGTCTCTTATGCCACCTCCGCAGGCAGGAATACGCCTGTTTCAGTATGAGAAACGGATGTTTTATTTGAAATAGAGAAAGAGCTGTTTCTGTTTGGTTATGTCATCCATGGGAACCCCGAAAGGGATGTTTTTTTGAAGTATGGAAACGCCGCTGAGATAATTGTGTATTTTAAATGCATGTACACAATGTCTTTGAGTGGGCTGAGGTTCAGACCCAGGCATACTTTGTCTCATCCTTCTCTTTTAACGTACAGTAAAAGTTTACAATCCCCACTCACCCTCAATATTACAAACATGGCTAACATCTGTGTTGAATTAAGAAAATCCCAGTGGTGTATGACTCTCAACTGCTTTCAGTTATTCCCTTTTGCTCCTTCACACACGTAGACACTCGTTTCTTCGCTTACTGTTGCAAACATGCCTGAGGAAGATATGGCAATGAATTGCTAACATTGCTAAAAGTAATAGCACACCCTTGTGAAGAAGAAAGTGTGCCTACTTGTATTGAATATGCACTTGTAGTGCACTTCAAATCCTAAAAGTATATTTAAAAAAAACTGTAACTGGATATAATATTAATGAAATAAACAGCAATTTAAAGGGATAGTTCACCCAAAAATGAAAATTACCCCATGATTTACTCACACTCGAGCCATTCTAGATGTATATGACTTTCTTCTTTCAGATAAATATAATCAGAGTTACTGTATGAAGAGTTCAGATGCAAAACCAGCTAAAAGCCATCTCGGTCAAAAATGAGATAATGATACTGAGTGAATGCTCTTGACACTTATTATACATCCATCAAATACTTTTTCTTCTCACTAAAATACCAGCCTCAGACCAATCAGAAGTACCGGTACTTACATAGAAACCTATACATCTGAGCCTGATAAAAATGCATTTTTTAAAGAAAGACGTCAGATGGATTTATCTGGTTTTGCATCTTAAGTCGTCGTATATTAAAAAATGTCCTGGCTCTTCCAAGCTTTATAATGGCAGTAAATGGGTGTTGATTTTTTGAAGCAAAATAAAGTGCATCCATCCATCATAAAAGGTACTTCACACAGCTCCAGGGGCTTAATAAAGGCCTCCTTGAAGTGAAATAATGCCTTTTTGTAAGAAAAACATTCATATTTAAAACTTTATAAACTGTAATCTCTAGCTTCCGCTAACGAACACAGAAGCGCAAGGGATAGAGCAAAAAGGCCTTTTTTTTTAACCCCTGGAGCCATGTGGAGTATTTTTTATGATGGATGAATGTACTTTATTGGACTTCAAAATCTCAACACCCATTCACTGCCATTGTAAAGGTTGGAAGAGCCAGGACATTTTTTAATACAACTCTGATTGTATTCGTCTGAAAGAAGCATACACACCTAGGATTGCTTGAGGGTGAGTAAATCATGTGGTAATTTAATAATCCCTTTAAGTACAAGTTCGCAATTAGACACAAGTACAATTAACACAAGCACACTTTTAAAAAGTTCACTGTTGTGATGTAAAATTTTAAATCATTTTTGTAAAAATCTTTTGACTTTAATGAAGTATACTTGTTCTGATGTGTTGCTAATCACATGTAATGTCCTTGATTAAAATATTAACTGCAGATATAACATTTAGGCCTGGTTTCACAGACAGAGATTAGACTAAGCCAGGATTAGGCCATAGTTCATAATTTTTATAAGCATGCCTTCGAAAAAAAACAAAAAACCATTATTGGTGTGCATCTTGAGACAAAACAAATGCACTGATATACTTTAAGATGAGTCAGTGCAAGTTTCTTTCAGTTTAAACAGCTTAGACTTACATTTTAGTCTAGAACTAGGCTTAAGCCTTGTATGTGAAACTCTGGGTTAAAGTTGATATATTTTAAATTTACTAAATTGCAACTTCATCATTAGAAAAGTGAAAATACAATTAAATTTAAATAAATTACATAAAAAAAAGCTTTCAAATAAAAATGAGATTAAAATATATATTAGTTTAATGCTTGTCAGTACTTTCAAAAGTACACATTAAACACCTCAAACGTGTAATTATGGCATAGGAGTAATTATGAAATTCCATATAAATAGCACTCAAGTCCTACTTAAGTAGGTCAAAAATCACTCTTAAATTCAGCAAATTGCTTTTAATATAAATTTAAAACATTAAATTTAATTGCAGGTAACATGCAATTAGGTTTTCACTTTGAATTCAGTTCATTTCACTTATTGTTTTGGAGTTTATCATTTCCTTTCTCAATTTTATTTTAAGTATGCTGAAGTGTTTTCTGCCTGCCTGCAATGACATTATTAGCAACCGTGAATAACCGTAAATGTTTTGAGTACAAATATCCAATGTGCGCAACCTAATCTAAAAATGCCCTTCAGCTAAAATATGTGATTTATTTGTGAAGCAGGACAGATTGACAGTTGACTAAGATCAGAAGCTGGTGTCACGAAGGAAAGCTGTCACAAAGGAACTTTACTGTGGTAATTGCGTTTCTCTAACTAGCGTGCCAGGCAAGAGCGGGTATGTGGGAACCAAGAGGAGCTTGTGACCTTTCATTAAAATGAGCCCCAAAACTCATTAAAGACCAAGGCATGGCATTCTTTCACATGATTACATGCTTGTTCCTTAAACATTGGGTTTTATTATATGTGCTCAAAGCTGAATCAGTGTTTGCTGTGTGTGAATGAATGTATTTCTGATATTCACTTGTACACACAGTGTATATATGGTGTGGGGGAGGTTTTTACGCTTGACCCGTGGTAGTTAGGTAGCATCTGGTGTTGCCATAGCCCCATTATTCTGACTAAGAACCGCCCATTTCGACAGGAAGAGACCTTTGAACTGACATTTAAGCGACCAACCACAGTTTGTTTGGTTCTTGTGTGCCATGAACTAGTTGATATCACAAAATTGTGGCCAAAAAAGTGCACTAAAACCATTTTTAGTCTGATCTTGATGTTTTTGTGTGCACTACGCATGAAACCGTGAGTGAACGGTGCTGTGAGTGGCCTGAGAAAGAAAGAGTCAAAAAGAGAAAAGGGAAAAGAGCGAGGCGGTGTGGTCACGGAGAAATGAAGGGAGATGTAATCCCAGAGAAGTCACAAATGATAGACAACACAGCAGGCAAACCTTAATCATAGAGTACGACACCAACCTCTCAACGTCCATAAAATGGATTTTCGCAGGCCAAATAACTACAATCTTGCGGCGTATGTGAATCTGTTTCCCATTACTCCCATTTCCCCTCATTCAAAGTTCCAATACTCTTATTGGCTCTGATCACTGCCACATGCAGGTCGAGGGGCAGTAAGAGTAAGGATCAAAGTTCGGAGGTCAGAGGGATGTTGCTCGTTTTGGAGAATTAACCGTAATTCAGCATTAGATTACTGAGCTATTACGTAGATTACGTCCTTTCCAGCCAGGCCCACACATCGCCCCTGCTTTAAAAACAGGGATTGAGTTACTGAGCATGTGTTTATGTACCACAGGAACACATAAACCTGTGCACCAAACTGATTTAAGGTCACTTTATAATAGCTTGATTTGTGTTGGCGAGGATCCCGAAGGTAGCGGGTTCAGTATGGCAGGGTTAAAGTCTTTAGAATGAGTAAAATAACATGAAGAAAAGTATCCTAATCTCTCAAGTGTCTCTTATCTGACGCATTGAATTTCATTCATGAACATGAGTTGAATCAGGTGTGTTCGGGAAGGCAGTCATCCAAAATGTGCTAGGGTTAGGGATTCCCCTGGACCAGGTTTGGAGAATGTATCTCTAAACAAATACTGAAGGGGCCACTTCTTCAGCCTTCATCAGTTGAGCTTCTTTGCCTTTCTTGTCTCAGCTATCCACCGTACCATCTTGATGACCTTGACATTGCCAAGCAGGACATATTCCTGGATCAACATCCATAGAACAACATTCCTCAAACCAAGGGTGTTCGTTCCTGCTCTTGGAGATCTGCCTTGATGCAGAGTTTATGTTTTTAAATGAACCCTAAAGCCTTGATCCTCTGAAAAGAGTTAGACTGAACCACCCTGGATATGAAACAATCAAATTTTAGAGATATGAAAAAGCTAGGGTTGCAGTCACAGACGAGAACGGTCTGTTGCAGGGCTGTCCAAACTTGGTCCTGGAGGGTCACTGTCCTGCAGGGTTTAGCTCTGACCTTAATTAAACACACTTGAACTAACTAATCAAGCTTTTACTAGACATACTGGAAACTTCCAGGCCGTGATGCAAGATGGAGCTAAACCGCCCCTCCAGGACCAAGTTTGTACACCCCTGGTCTACTGTCAATAGTGTAGCGATGCATGAAGCATAGTTCAGACAGAAGTCACTTTCAGACCAAGCAGCTTTCTATTGGTAAAAGTAATGAATCCACATGACCAGCTTGAACCTTTTGCAAAATCTGCATGGGGAAATTTTGCCCACAAAAATGTGCAGAACAATGGTAAATGTGAATGTGCAGTTTAGTCCCTCTGATTCCAGGGGATACTTTAAGTCTATGACCGGGTTAGGGATTGTGTAACAGGAATATTTTGTCCGGACTACCGATAGATGTTGAGCCAGTAACTAGGCAAGATCGTCCTAACTTGCCCTTTCTTTGCAGTGTTAGGGGTAACACATTAAAAGTATTGTGGGTTATGTAATCAGATTTTTTCAGAAAGTAACGAATTACTTTAAAATATTCAATGCTATTTCATGACCAATTCGTACATATTTTACAAGGTGGTTAATTTGTGTGAATTCGTACAACCTCACTCAAACGTTTTTGTATAATTTGTCTAGAACCCAGTGACCAGTAGGTCTAGGGGTAGGTCGTTTGTACAAATCTATACGAATTGGGGAACTCGTAAAATGTCAAAAAGTGTACAAATTCGTACAAATTAGCCACCTCATAAAATTTATGAATTGCCATGAGATCAGGTTGATCAGGAACTTCCCTCAGCCTAAAATATAACTTTATTTTTTTTCTTATTAAAAACAAATAAGTAAGTCCAGCCCACATGACAAAAAGCAATCCAGTGCATTACTAATGCAATATTGTAATGCATTACTTTTAAAAGTAAATTTCCCCAACACTGTTTGTTTGGCACGTAAAGGTGCCCAAAAAAAAAAAAGCCATTGTTCTTTACTTCTATTGAGAAATAGGTAATGTTGATTTGACGCTGGTTTACTGTAGCTTGTAAATTAGCATAGCCATATCAAGCAGAAGTTAAAGGGATAGTTCACCCAAAAAAAAAAATTCTGTCATTAATTACTCACCCTCATACTCACCTTCATTCATCTTCAGATCACAAATTAAGATATTTTTGAGCTTTGAGCTTTCTGACCCTGCATAGACAGTAACGTAACTGACATGTTCAAGACCCAGAAATGTAGTAAGGTTATCATTAAAATAGTCCATGTGACATAGTGGTTCAACCTTAATTTTGTGAAGCTACGAGAATACTTTTTGTGCGCAAAGAAAACTAAAATAACTTTATTCAACAATTTCTTCATTCCATTTCAATCTTCGACATGCACAAGAGTGCTACAAGAATGTGAGTGATGCTGCTTCCTGATGCTGAACCCAAATTCACTGCACCTAAAGTCTTTATTTTTATTTTCTCTGCGTATTCTAAGTATTCTTGTGTCTTCACAACATTACGGTTAAACCACTGATGTTGCATGGACTATTTTGACAATGTCCTTACTACCTTTCTGGGCCTTGAACGTGGTAGATGTGTTGCTGTCTAAGAAGGGTCAGAAACCTCTCAGATTTCATCAAAAATATCTTTGTGTTCAGAAGATGAACAAAGTTCTTACAGGTTTGGAACGACATGAGGGCAAGTAATTAATGACAGAATTTTCATTTTTGGGTGAACTATCCCATTAAGCAGGTTGACCAATAAACCTTAAGGAATTGATGGGGCTACCACTAATGCTGGGTTCACACTGCATGATTTTAGCCACGATTTTCACTCGCCGAAAAATGCCCGAAATCTCAGGCAAATCAGTGCTTGTTCATGTGACAATTGTGTAGTGTGTTATCAAAGACGTGATCTAAGAGAAGCGCCAATGCGTCACTGATGCCTGTGAGATATTTGCCCAAGAGCAGATACAGAGCAAGGGAAAATTCAGGGGGAGGAGTCATAGATCTGCAACAAAATACCAGCAACTATTCTTTCTGTCATATACTTTTTTATTTTTCTCTGCAAATCAGTGTACAAACAACTTTTTACAGTCTACCAGTTTTGACAGGAATAAATCCATTCTAGTGTGATCTTAATACATTATTTCCTGTATCAGTTCTCATGTGTGTTTGGTTGTGAAACGTAGTTTGTAGACAAGGTAGAGTTGCCTGCAATTATTCCTATTGAAAATGTATTTAATATGTGACCCCCTGTTGCCAATCTGCCCAGACCAGGGGTCTCCAAACTTGGTCCTGGAGGGCTGGTGTCCTTTAGAGTTTAGCTCCAACCTTAATTGAACACACCTGAACCAGATAATTACTAGGCATGCTAGAAACTTCCAGGCAGGTGTGTTGAGGCAAGTTGGAGGTAAACTCTGCAGGACATCAGCCCTCCAGGATCGAATTCGGAGACCCTTGCCCTAGACAGTCATGCAGTGTGAGAAGCACAGCAATCCAACAACTTTGAAAATCATGCAGTGTGAACCCGGGATAAACCTGTATCCAAAAGGCAATGTATGCTGGAGACCAGAAATACTATAGTGTTTGGGGAAAATAATTTGAGAACTGTATTTATTATTGGTCTTATGTAGGCAGTGAGTACTGATGTACATCCATCATTTATTAGGTCTCAAGTTGGATCTTGGGTTTTGTTTTGATGTACTGTAGTTTAGTGAATTTTAACTCCTGTGAGAAGGAACAAGAAGGAAAGATGGATCCTGTAGGGTGGAGTGTTTTGGACCTAGTTCATTATCAATATTCAGCCCAGATTTTTTTTCCTCCATGAGTTTGGAAGCAAACCTACAGCAGATGGATAGACTTGTTCAAACACTCTGTACTCGGGACAGATTCATTAGACCTGCATCTAGTGAGGGTTTTGGAGCAGGCCCAGGGGTTTCTCGATTATAGCAGTTCAATCAGAGGAACATTGTTTTAGCTATGTGCACAGCAATTACAGAGGTTGAACCAAAGCCAGGCCAAAAGAGGAAACTGTTGCTCCTACTAAAGACTCGACTTGTTATGCAGAGTAAAAATAAGATACCAGTAGGAGGCAAACGTGGAAAACTCTACCACTGATAGAGCAGCTTCCGGAAAGTTTCTTATTACCCATTTTGGCTCATTACTCAATTTGCGTCTTGTGTGTCTTAAGTAACTGTCATCTTCAATTCCGGAATGACAAGATTATAAACTTGTTCTAGAGGACTATAAATAAAACACAATAAAACAAGTCAGAGTTTTTCCAGTTCTTTCCTTTGTGACTCCTTAAGGTTCAGTTACCCGCAGAGTGTTCTTGTTATAGGTCAGGCAAAGGCCTTTTTACTACAATAGGCATTTGACAAACAGTTCCTTCGCTCTCTTTAAACATATAATTAGACGAAAATGCCACAAGACAGAATCAAAGCCAGGGACATAATTAGTCCAAGTGTAAAAGTAGCTTTGCCTTGTTTGACTGGTTAGTTTCTGGTTGGAGGTGACAGATCCCTAAATCACGGAAAGCTCGTGTGAACCCTGTCTCTTTCTCATCTCTCATGGCTGCCCTCTCGTCTAGAGCCTCTGAAACATAAACAGTATATTTGGTGACGGTGTGTGGGGTTTGTCAGATTTATGGGCATTACACTTTGAGGAGAGGAGGGAGAAGACACAGCGGGTGAGATTGGTACACCCTGGAACATCTTAAGGAAATTTAGGAGGAACTTCAGAAACAAAGTTGCTACTTCAAGTAAACACAACTGGGAAGTTCAACAAATATCTTTTGAGCAATGAAGTCCTCAGGGTGTCTTTATTAATGAGTGAGGAGATCATTGTTGATTGCACATTAGTAATTCTTTGTTTTAGAGGAAGAAACAAAAAGCAAGTTTCAGAGATGTTCTTCTCAGCCAGGCTGGCCTTGACCTCCGACCCCATAATGCAGGGGAACCCGTGCAGTGTTGCGTTCCCAATGCAGCTTCTTGGTGACTGGGTAATCTCAGAGGTCATGCTCCCTGTGGGAACAAGGCTCCCGGGTTCCTCTCTAGGCCAGAGATGACTTGTAAAACATGGCCACAGGAGAGAGATAGGCCACTTTGACCCGACACGAAACTGTAGATTCTCAGGCCAAGACTAATTTATGATTTAGTGCTTCCTAACTACTCTCAAACCTACCCACTTTTACGCCTGGTTTCAGAAGCGTTGTGTAGTTAATGCAACTATTCATAGATCTGAGATCTAATTTAAAAGATCTTAGCTTTTTCAGGGCATCATTCTAACTAAAACAAACCATATATGTGAAGATTTGAAAGATTTTGACAGTTTGATATCCACAAGTTTCCGGGGGGCGCTGCTGTAAAAAAGAACATGGGTACAACTTCCGGTGAGGCGGCGGATGTAGTATACCAGTGGTATTTTGTGTGTTAATTAGCGAAGAGGCTAAGTGTTTTTTAGACCGTTGTTTACTTTGTAGAGATGCACACCTTTATGAGAGAGATCATTACGTATATGGACAGCATATGCTTTTCGAATTTGTGTTCCCACAGTAAGTTTGGATCGCTAAACCTTGAATGACTGTCAACTAGTGAAATGACATTTGAACCGAGACATCAGAGCTTGTATTAAAGGGCATGCCAGATGAAGCTTCGATTCGAGGCTTGTTAATGTAGAAATCCCTTTCGTGGAAGCCTCACTTTCTGTCCAGTCGTGTGCGCGGTCTTAATGTTCATTTTCATTGGGACCCATTTAATAATTACATTTTTAAATACCCTGTCATACAAGTAATATGAAGAATACAAATTATTTCAGGAAAATTAAATATATGCCATATGCAATTAATATATGTGTACATTATTCTTCAATTACATCACATTGATATTCGTACTGGCATTTAATGGCACTGTTCAATGGGTAAATTAATTTATCAGAGTCAGAAATTCAACAAACACACACACGGTTAGGCTTTTATTTGTGCATGTAACATGGATCGATCTATGGAAATCGTGGTGAATGCTTTTTCTGACGGAGCTTCACAGGCTTTTGGCTGCTTTATTTTTTACTAACCACCAGATCACGCTGTTTTCAAAACTCTCGAAGCTTTTAATCTTTTTCCGAAACACTCAGAAGAAAGTCTCGGTGCTTCACAAGGCTTCATTTGCCTGTCACTCCTGTCAACTGTTGAATGAATGAGTGTCATGTCCGGCTTGTTTACTTTGAACCGGAAGACGCTCCCACTTTTGACGCAAGGCCTCATGGGGCGTAGGAAACTTGTGGATAGGCAAGTGAACTTGAGTGAAGTGAATTTATGCTTCTTAACCTCAGAAGTGTTTTTGTTGGAAGATTGAACCCTGTCTACCCTGTTGAAAAAAACAGCATATGCTGGTTAGGTAGGTTTTAAAACATGGCTGTTGGTTTGAGCTGGTTGAAGCTGGTCCTTAGCTGGTCATGTGCTGGTCCTAAGCAACTAGCTCCTGCTCAGGACCAGTGTTGAGGAAAGTTATTTTTAAAAGTAATGCATTACAATATTGAGTTACTCAACTAATTACTTTCGCGTTACTTTATAAATCTGGGCAGAGCTTGCTTGTTTTTAATATAAAACTTCTATTTTTGGCAAATGTAAAAGCCTTTTCACACCAAAAAGCCTCAGGCTTTGAGAAAAGTAAATTCACGTCTGTATAGTAGACCACAGAAGAAAAAAATGTCAACTTTTCAGCAATAAAAAAAAGGAAAACAAATGTTAGATTACCTTGAGTAATTTTTGCTTATTAGTATGGTTGAATTGGATCATCGAAGGTCGGCAGTGAAGACATCGATTAATACAATGGGATTAAATGCATAAAAGATATTTGTGTTATTTAACATATATTCTGAGTTTAATTTCACTGTTTTTATTCATTTTGAGGAATACTGAATCTGTTTTTTGTGAGTGAGATTAATTAATGCATGTTCACATTTATTCTAGAACTAACATCTTACTCCAGATTTCTCTCAACATGGGGACAGGAGAGCTTTTAAATCAATAAATAGGGGACAAGTAACTTTCGTTACTTATTTGAAAAAAGTAACTCAGATATTTTCTTGTCAATTAAAAAGTAATGCATTACTTTACTAGTTACTTGGAAAAAGTAATAATATTACGTAACTCGAGTTACTTGTAATGCGTTACCCCAACACTGCTCAGGACCAACTTAGGACCAGCACATGACCAGCTTAAACCAGATTAGGCCAGCTGCATAAACTTAGCCTTAGAACTAGTTTGACCAACTAGTAGTTGGCTAAAGGGTAGTCAGTCTTACTTTCTGAATTCAACTTATAACTAATAAACGTTTCCATGTAATCAAATTTTAAAATTTATGACCAGTCTGACCAGAAAAAATGAAATGACTAACTTTTAAGACTAGTCTAAACCTTTTATGCAACTGGTCCCATCTTAAACCAGCTAAGGACCAGTTTAAACCAGCTCAAACCAGTAGCCATGCTTCAAAACCTACTTCAAAACCTAGCCAGCATATGCTGTTTTTTTTTTTTTTTTTTTGAAGGTTATTTTATGTTGTGTAAGGAACTTTGTTACTACTTCATTCACTGAATGCATCATTGTGCATGTGTGTGTGTGTGTTCTGCATCTAAGCCTTGTAAGCAACCAGCTGAGAGGCCTAACAGGCTTTTAATGCAGCTGTCAAAATTCACAACTCCCACAATGCAAACATCACGCTCCAAACCTCTCACACTTGCTGACCAATATTCCCCTGAGCTCTTCTTTTGAAATCCATCACAGGAAAAAAAGCGGAAATCCAAGAGTCTGCTGGTAATTGCTACGATTGATGATGATTCGTTTTTTACGACAACATAATTTAAACAGCATTCCTTTTTAGAGTTACTGTTAATTATCGGTGTTCTACAGCCAAGCCGTATAAACCTGTCCTGCACAGTTCGGTCAAATAACTCTCATAAATCTTTTTTTTTGGAAGCCTTGGAAGGTAAATTTTGGACCTTTGTCCCTGTAAAACATCTTGAATCTGCACTTTTACTTATGGCCCATTACTCCACCTTGGCTCTGATCAGCGATACTGGGGTAAATGGCCTCGTCCACACAGATGGAAATAGTGAGCTCAGAGCACCGCAATTTAGCTATGAAAAAAATGAGGCTAGACTGTGTGTGTGCGTTTGTCTATTTATGTGTGTCCTTATGAAAAATAAGCGATCAAGTTGCTTTGCGCTGTGTGTGTGTGTGCGTGTGTGTGTGTGTGTGTGTGTGTGTGTGTGTGTTCAAGAATGATCCTATGCAGATCTCGGTGAACCTTTCTAAAGTTTAGTCTTACATTGGCATGTGAGGGAGACTGACACTATAAACAAGTTTACCAATGCAAAAACCTGTGTCTTATTTGCTAAGCATCTGTAATGCAGTTTAACAATAGGTCTAAATAATGGTAAAGGGATTTATATATATATATATATATATATATATATATATATATATATATATATATATATAATTAAAAGATGAGAATTGCAACAGTTTGTTGTTTTATGTTAGCACTAATTTCATGGTCTCTGTTTTTTTGTTTTTTTTTCATAATTAATTTAGTGCAGGGATTCCAAAACTTTTTTGTAATTCGAACCCCGTGTTTTGATTTAAAAATTAAAATAAAATTCAATAAAATTAAAATGTTAAAAGGTAATTATATATAATTACCTTTTAACATTTTAATTTTATTGAATTTTATTTTAATTTTTCATTTAATTAATTTATTTGTTAGCTTTTTTATTAACTCAAAGCAAACTTTCTGCAGTTTAACCAAGTTTGAGAAAACCCTTGTTTAGTGGACTGAGTGCTAAAACAATGCAAACATGCCTTTTAAATAAAATTCTGTAGTTGGAAAAGCTTGAAGTTTAAAAGTTTAGATAAATTAACATGTTGCTAGCATATTTCTAGCATGAGTAGCATGTTTTTAGCATGTTTCTATTATGATTAGCATGTTTCAGCATAATTATCATGTTGTTAGCATGTTGCTAGCATTTTGGTTGCATGATTAGCTTGTTGGTAGCATGTTGCTAGCATGATTAACATGTTATTAGCATGTTTCTAGCATGTTGCTACCATAATTAACATTTTAGTAACATGTTGTTACCATGTTTTTAACATGATTGTCATGTTAAAATGTTGTTAATGTGTTTATAGCCTTTTTTAGTATGATTATCGTGTTGCTAGCATGTTTCTAGTATGATTAGCATATATCTTAGCATGATTAACATGTTGCTGGCATGATTAACAATTACTAACATTTTGTTACCATGTTTTTAACATGATTAGCATGTTGGTAACGTTTCTAACATAATTGCCATGTTTTTAGCATGTTTTTAACATGATTAGCATGCCTTTAATGTGTTACCGGCATGTTTTAGCATGATTAGTATGTTGTTACCATGTTTCTAACATGATTTACATGTTGCTAACATGTTGCTAGCATGCTATTAGCATGGGCTGCGTCCGAAAGCCTAGTCAGCTGACTTGCTGCCTCTCTGCCTTATTAGGCAATGACTTCAAAGGCTTTGAAGGCAGCTCAAGGAACCAAAGGTCTGTGCGTCGGAGAAGACGACTGAGAATGGCAGCTACCTTTTGCTTAAAAAAAAAAAAAAGCACTGATGCAAATAATATTGCAGAACAAGTCATTGTTATTAGAGGCTGTTTCGATATTATTAGTAGTATATTGTAAATATTATTCTTATTTACTTTATACTTTATAACATTTTTATAAAATACTATTACAAACAATATTGCTTATTATGTTTTTTTACTACTCATAAAGTATATCATGGTCAAAATCTCATCTATTATAAAGCAACAAGTTTAATTTCAACAGAATATCTTTATTTATATAGCCTATATGACGCACTTGCACAGGATTGTGGGAAATCGAAGGCAGCGAAGGATACATCTATGCTGCCTTCAAAATTCGATCAGAAGAAGGTACCTCTGGAGACAGGAAGTGAAGCACAATTTGGATTCAGACGTGCCTTGATGCCTTCCTGCCTTGGAAGGTAGCATTTTAGGGCTTTTGGACACAGCCATGGTTAGCTTGTTGTTAGCACATTGTTAGCATAATTAACATGTTGTTAGCATGATTAGCATTTTACTAACATGTTGTTACCATGTTTTTAACACTATTAACATGCTGTTAGCCATGTGTTACCAGCATATTTTAGCATGATTAACATGTTGTTAGCATGTTACTAACATGTTTCTAATATGATTGGCATGTTGCTAACATGTTTTTAGCATGATTAGCTTGTTGCTAGCACGTCATTAGCATAATTAACCTGTTGCTGGCATGATTAACATGTTACTAGCATGTTGCTAGCATGATTAACATTTTACTAACATCTTGTTACCATGTTTTTAACACAATTAACATGTTGCTAGCATGTTGATAGCATGTTTTAGCATGATTATCATGTTACTCCCTGCTGAACCCCCCCCCCCCATTCCCAGCTAAAACCAGCCTAGGCTGGTTGGCTGGTCTTAGCTAGTTTAAGCTTGAAATAGCTGGTTTTAGCTGGTTGTTCCAGCTGGTATCACAGCCAGGCCAGCCAAGGAAGCTGCCAAAACCCCTCTAAAATCAGCCTGCTAACCAGCTATGAGCAGCTAAAACCAGGCTGGATGACCAGCTAAAACCAGCCAACCATGCATGATGTTGGCACGTTTCTAGCATGATTAGCATGTTACTAGCATGTTTTAGCATGATTTAATTTGTTAATTTGTTCATATTGTTAACATAATTGAAAACAAAATATAATTGAATATATATAAGTAAAACCAGCTGATTTTGCAAAAAAAAAAAAAACGTCTACAACGAGCTAAAACGAGCTAAAAACAAGCTAACTGTTGATTCAGTGAAAACAAAACGGCTAAAAAACAGCTAAAACCAGCCTAAGCTGGTTGTTTAGTATTAGCTGGTTTAAAATGAAAATAGCTGGTTTAAGTTTGGTCTTGACCAGCTAAGACCAGCCTGACAAGCTAAAAAGTGACCAAAACTACTTTAAAACCAGCCTGGGAGACCAGCCAAAGCAGCCAATCGTCTTAGGCTGGTTTTAGCTGTTGTTAAGCTTTGCTATAGCAATAGACAGCTTAAACACACCATAGTCTCATTGTACAAAAGTTGCAGGTGATTTGTAGATAAGGTCACATTTTTGCGCTACTTTATGAATTCACAGTTTCTTTCTGTTATTTCACTTTGTATTTCACATCTTTGCCTTACACTGTTAATGAACTGGAACTCGACATAGCATTTACAGCTGGTCATTTTCACAACGGCAAAAGGTGTGAGATCATAGAAGAAGAAAGTGTTGAAGAAAACGAGGACAAAGGGAGCGAGTAAATGCCTGAAGTCACAGGGGTTCATTGTTGAGTTCTGTTGAAACAGCTGTGTTGTTAGTTTAGTTTTGAAGAATCCAGTTGTACGGCAGACTAAGATTTTTAGTCATCTTATTGGAATAACGACTGAGGAAAGGTTTATGCATACAGACTACATACACACATAATCACATACATGTGCATATACACACTCAATGGAAGATCCGGCAATACGCAGTTCAACTGGAACACTGAGGTGAATGTTTTCTGTTGTTTTGGGAGACAATCCAGGTACTGGGTTATTTTGGACCATGAAATGAAGTGTGCAGCGATGTACCGCCAACATGGCGATTAGTTTTGAAAAAGCAGGAGAGAAACAAGCACATAGAAAGACATGTAGCTGCTGCAGAGGAGAGGTGAAGGAGTGCAACCTCTTTGAGCTGATGAACGTTTTAATGTGAGACCTAAGTGGCGCCACGGAGTATCTGGCATTTAGATCAAGCTTAGATTAATCTACATTAAATCAAATCTCTCGCCATAATTCAGAAAAAGAGTATAAAGTGGTACTTGACACCTTGCCTGAAATAAAACATGTTTTAAGGGGATCTTTCACCACCATCATTTACTCACCCTCAAGCCATCCTAGATGTACTTTCCTCTTTTAGATGAATATAATCTGAGTTATATTAAAAAATGCCTTGGCTCTTCCCAGATTTATAATGGCAGTGAATGGGTGTTGAGATTTTTAAGCCCAAAAAAGTGTATCCATCCATCATAAAAAGAGCCCCATAGCTCCAGGGGTCTGAAGTGAATGGATGTGTTGTGTAAGAAAAATAATATTTAAAATTTTATAAACCGTAATCTCTAGCTTCCACTAACTGTTGAACGCGCGTTCATGAGAGAGTGGCATTCCAGCGGATGATGTAGGATGTAGGCGTAGTGTAAGCTCCAGTGGGAAGTGACAAATGCAGAAGCACAGGGGAGAGTGCAAAACAAAACACAAAATACAAAACAAGGATTTGTAAAGAAAAATGTCAGAGGATTTTGATATAAGCCAAGAGGAGACTGGTTTTTATAATGAAAGTGAATGGGTGTTGAGATTTTTAAGTTCAATAAAGTGAATCCATTCATCATAAAAAAGTTCTCCACAAGCCAACAAAAACAAAAATTGGTTCTCACGAGACTAGTATATTCTTACCGGAGCTTATGCTACACCTACGTCCTACGCCATCCGCTGGAACACCACTCTGTCATAAACAAGTGCACGACAGCGGAAGCTAGAGATTACCGTTTATAAAGTTTTAACTATGAATATTTGCAGTGATTCACTTCAGAAAGCCTCTATTAATCCCAGAGCTGTGTGCAGCACTTTTTATAATGGATGGATGCACTTTATTGAACTTCAAAATCTGGACACCCATTCACTGCCATTATAAAACTTGGAAGAGCCAGGACATTATAAAATTTTAAATATGGATATTTTTCTTACACGAATGGATCGTTTCACTTCAGAAAGCCTTTATTAACCCCCTGGAGTCATGTGGAGTACTTTTTATGATGTAGGAATGCAGTATATTGGACTTCAAAATTTCGACACCCATGCACTGCCATTATAAAGTTGGGAAGAGCCAGGAAATTATAAAGTTTTAAATATGGACATTTTTCTTACAGAAATGCATCAATTTGCTTCAGAATGTCTTTATTAAGCTCACTGAGTTGTGTGGAGCACTTTTTATGATGGATGGATGCACTTTATTGGACTTCAAAATCTCAACACCCATTCACTGCCATTATAAAGCTTGGAAGAGACAGGACATTATAAAGTTTTAAAAATGGATATTTTTCCTACACAAACACATCGATTCACTTCAGAAGGCCTTTATTAACCCCCCGGAGCCATGTGGAGTGCTTTTTATGATGGATGGAAGCACTTTATTGGATTCAAAATCTCAACACCCATTCACTGCTATTATAAAATTTAGTAGAGCCAGGACATTTTTTTAATATAACACCAATTGTATTTGTCTGAAAGAAGAAAGTCATATGATGGCTTGAGGGTGAGTAAATCAGCGTAATTTTCATTTTTGTGTGAGCTATCCCTTTATTGTTACTATAAATGCAGAAAAATATTTGCATGATTTTAGCACATTTTTTTTTTTTTTTTTTTTTTTGGTCAAAAGCCTGCTTATTAAACTTGACTGGCTTTCGTCACCTTGATACTACAGCTGACATATACATAATTAGTAACCGTTTTTCCATTAAAGATGTAGTAGACATCCTGTAGACATATTATAAAATCTACACATACTTGTGTATTTTGTGGAGTTAGGTGTGCAGTTTTGGCAATTACTACTTTCATACAAGTAATTGCAACCTTGAAGGAAGATATATCACTCGGCTTGTGACATTAAATATAGGGCATGACACTTTCCTGAAAAACATCAGTTTCCACCTCTATATGTCTTTCAGAGCCAGAAACATAATGTGCATAATTCAGTTTGCTGTCATTGTTGTCAGAAGTTAGTCCAGGTTAGCTTTTCCCAGAGCAAAATGAGGATTTGAATTAAATGCAGCATCACAGACATGTCAGCAAATTTGCAGAAGACTTTGTTTGTGAACACACAGTTGTTCTTCCTCTTCCCGAAGCTGTAAAAAGACAGTATGGGCCTGGCCTTAGATATTCACATGTGTCATCATTGCTTTTATGGTGCTTTTGTTCAAACATTTGTTTATTTGCTGTCACTTTATGCCTTTGTACATTCTGAGTTTTATTGGCTGAGTTTTTGCCAGTGTAATTAAGAATGTGTTTGCTGACTGTAATGTGTTGAGAGTCAAACATCGCTATCTCGTTGGTTTGTCGGTGTGTATGTGTTAACAGATTTACTGTATGTTTGTTTTAAAGAAAAAAAGTGTAGGCAAAGAATGGCACTTCCTTTTAAACTGCACTGTAAAACATCAGTAAAAGAGTATCATAGTGCTATATTTATAAGTTTACATACACCTTGCAGAATCTGCAAAATGTTAATTATTTAACCAAAATAGGAGGGATCATACAAAATGCATGATATTTTTTATTTAGTACTGACCTGAATAAGATATTTCACATATAAGACATTTACATTTAGTCCCCATAAAATAAAAGCTGAATTTATACAAATGACCCCTGTTCAAAAAAGTTTACATACACTTGATTCTTAATACTGTATTGTTACCTGAATGATCCACAACTGTGTTTTTTTGTTTAGTGATAGTTGCTCATGAGTCCCTTGTTTGTCCTAAACAGTTAAACTGCCTGCTGTTCTTTAGAAAAATCCTTCAGATCCCACAAATTCTTTGGGTTTTCATCATTTTTGTGTATTTGAACCCTTTCCAACAATGACTGTATGATTTTGAGATCCTTTTTTTTCACACTGAGGGACTGAGGGTCAACTGAGGGACTCATACGCAACTATTACAGAAGGTTCAAACACTCACTGATGCTCCAGAAAGAAACACAATGCATTAAGAGCCAGAGGGTGAAAACTTTTGGAATTTAAAGATCGGGGTAAATGTAACTTGTTTTGTCTTTTGGGGAACATGTAAATATCTTCTGTAGCTTCTGAAGGGCAGTACTAAATGGAAAAAAAAATAGGATGTTTAGGAACCATCTTTCTGTTCAAAAGTTTTCACCCTCCGCTCTTAATGGATTGTTTTTCTTTCTGAAGCAAGATTATTTCAACCTTTTTTAATAGTTGTATGAGTCCCTCAGTTGTCCTCAGTGTGAAAAGATGGATCTCAAAATCATACAGTCATTGTTGGAAAGGGTTCAAATACACAAAAATGCTGAAAAACCAAAAAATTTGTGGGACTTGAAGGACTTTTCTGAAAGACAGTGGGCTGTTTAACTGTGCAGGACAAACAAGGGACTCATGAACAACTTTCACTAAACAAACAAAAACAAAAAAACAGCTGTGAATCATTCAGGTAACAACATAGTATTAAGAATCAAGTGTATGTAAACTTTTGAACATGGTCATTTTTATGAATTCAACTATTATTTTCTCTTGTGGACTATATTTAAACATATTTTATGTGAAATATCTTATTTAGGTCAGTACTAAGTAAAAAATTGTGCATTTTGTATGATTTTGGTAAAATAATTAACATTTTGTAGATTCTACAAGGCACATACTTTTAACTTCAACTGTACTTTTTGATCTTTAACTGTAAATAATTAAGTTATAGTTAAAAATGTAATTTTCAAAGTCACGTGTTGAATACTGACACAGAAGAGAAGAAATTATTAAACAAAGTTGTATTTTTGTTTTCTTTGTGCACAAAAAGTATTCTCGTAGTTTTATAGCATTACGGTTGAACCACTAATGTCACATGGACTATTTTAACAATGTCCTTCCTACCTTTCTGGGCCTTGAACGTGTTGGTTGCTTTGCAGTCTATACAGGGTCAGAAAGCTCTCGGATTTCATCAAAAATATCTTAATTTGTGTTCTAAAGATGAACGATGGTCTTACAGGTTTGAGTGAGTAATTAATGACAGAATTTTTATTTTTGGATGAACTATTCCTTTAAGAATGCACAAAAACAACTTCCAATTGGCATTTTAGGAACACACTTTTGCTCATAGCACACCCAAATGATGGATAAAACTCTATAGAAGAGCTGACAGCAAGTGAGGTTGCTTTATTACAGTATAGCGCAATGTTAATCTGACATGTGAAATAACACGTACATGAAGCATTAACAGTTTGTATGTTTACAGACTAAGTTTGCCGACAGTCACCTTGTCAACACCGCAGTATAATGGTGTAACAAGACTAAGCAAGATTGCTGCCATTATAATCAATCCACACCACAAGCGCATGATCCAGTTTTGTCACGATGTTGCGCCACTCGCCAACAGTGTTAGGTGACCAGAAGAAAAAGAGCTTGCAGCTATTCTTGGAGAGAGCGTGACCCAATCATATCAGTTAGTGTAGCATATCAGTCGTCACTACCTTAACCTTTCTAAAAACTGCAGTGTTCCCAATATGATCCGCTCTGTTTCTTCTCAACCTTATCATATCTTTCATCGCCAGAGTGTTTATGCGATTTACGCAAGTGATAGGGACAGGAAATAAAAGGTTTATGGTGTGTGCGAGAATGTGTATGAGTGCAGTGCCAGCTGCTGAAAATCTACACTGGTGAGAACGCGGTGCTGATGGATCGCTGGGCAGCGGGAACACTCCCCTGTCTGCTCTTCTTGCCAGTTACATCTGTATCGCAAGACTCCCGTCTCCCACAGATCTCCTTCAATATGCCATTGAAGATTCCAACAGTAACAAACTTTGACCTGCTCCTCAACTCCTCTTGGTGTAGCATCAGTCATCTTTCATTCGGAGAGCATGATTTTTCAGTCTTTTTTGTTTATTGTGGTTTGGAAGTAGGACCCTAAAGTGATAGCGGGAGTCCAGACGTTCATTCCAATCCAGAAATCTCATGGACCTTCTCCTCAACAATCACAGATTTGGATTCAGGACAGATTTGAAAACACTAGGCATCATACAGCTGCCAATCTTGTATGACTGCAAAGAAGAAAATGAGCATTGTACACTAAACCAGGGGTTCTCAAGGTGGGGTCCCCTGGTGGTCTGTAATACATAGTAAGGGTGTCCCCAAAATAAAAATTGACGCGGGAAAAATGCGGGTGGAATCGCGGAATCCAGTCAAAATGGAATTTCCTGTATAATGTGGAATGTCAAGAAATTTGCCAAGTTTTGGGTAAATAAATCTAAAGTTGCTTAGTACACCTAATCAAATCGCGATGTGGACTAGTGTCTGTGAGTATTAAACCGCAAAAAGACAGTTTATATACGAATCCTCTATGTTCCAGGTTAAATGGAGCCGACGTGCGGTTTCGTTTACTACACACATACATAAGCGTGCATGACGCTCACAATGTTTTCAGCGCCAGCCTATACGAGGACATAAATATACAAACAAAATATCCAGAACTGTTCTGAGAATCACGTCAGGAGATTTTCATGG
Source organism: Cirrhinus mrigala (assembly GCA_036247105.1). Lineage (NCBI taxonomy): Eukaryota > Metazoa > Chordata > Actinopteri > Cypriniformes > Cyprinidae > Cirrhinus > Cirrhinus mrigala. The sequence continues at coordinate 14,128,563 of CM070028.1, forward strand.
TTTCACTTCAAAAAACTATCGTCATATTCTACTGTATAACGTTACACAAGTCAAACGTCCTCTCGACAGCCCGTCAAAATAAGAGTTCCGTTTAACTTAAAATTGTGGCAAATATATCACATATTATTATATTGTAACAGTAGAATGTACTTCTCAGAGTTGTAGTAATAGGCCATGTTTAAATTTTTACAATAAACTTGCTGTACAGCACTTTGGTTGTCAAAATTAAAAAGAATCGTTTAATTTTCATTTGATTACATTTTAAAAGATTAAATTGTAAAAAAAATAAATAAATAAATAAATGAAACAAACAGCATACAATTTCTGAAATAAATGTCATTTGCATATATTATTGTAAAAATGGTAATAAAATATTAAGTTGTTAAAGTTTTATAAAGTCAATTGATTTAGTTAATTAAAAAGCCAAAATTAAATCTAAAATACATTATAGTAATACAGCTTTTGACATTAAATGTTTTATGGTTTAAACAAGGTGAAAGACTTTGTTCCCTTAATTTAAACAGTTTATTTCCCTCGCATATATAATTTATAAAATGCTTATTCGTTGTCTTTATGTGGACACATGTTGTAAGTTTGTGTAAATGTATACATTTTGAATAAAATGTTTACACCTTTTTAATATATATACGCTTTGATAAATTCAATCTAACTGCAAATATTTATTCAGTGCTACTTGATGCTTGAGCTTGACATATACTTAACTTAAATATCCACTTTTCTTTGAATATTTAACTTTTAAAGCTCATAAATATCTACATAAAACATCAAAATTTTTCGATTTTGTCAATAAATTTAGTCTGAATAGTCAAAATAACTTTAGTCTAAATAACATTTATTTAGTGGCACTTACCTGGCACATGAACTTGACGAAATGGCGGCTACTGTCTTCATGTCTTATGAAGCCCGCAAAGTCACTCAGGCTGCCGCACGTGCAGAATAATCTCTATATTTGCTGGATTTGTGTTTATTAGTTTAGTCAACATTAGCATTCTGAATGTTGACTTAACATTCGTAGTATGCTAATGTTAATGTTGACTTAACATTAGCATTCTGAATGTTGACTGGATTTGAAAATAACCCTTCATTTAAAAGTGGGTCCATTTGGTGGCCATCTTGGTAACATCCCAGTCATATCACATTTCCACTCTGCTTACAAGACCGCCCTAACATGTTGTGTTTTGGGATACTGGTGTTCCCACCATAAAGCATGACGACTTGCTTAACCATAAAGACTTTCTTGGCCAACCAGTATTCAGAAAGCACAAGATGGTTCCTATTAATTTCTAGGCTTGTTAGTGCTTGTTTTTGTTTTGGTCTACCTGGTGAACCCAAAAATGCTGGTAAACCCGGCATGGCGAAGCTTGCTGAAGAAATTCTTGTTGGCGAAGCGACATCTCACATGTCTGGACTGTGTTAATGAATGAGAAGAAAACTGTTGGGAAGGTAGGACCGTTTGGGACTTCTCCAGTTCTATATCATTTCCTTCCATCCTTGTTCTCTTCATCCTTTGTTGGATTTACTTGTTCCACTCGTTTGGGCCGTGGGAAGATCCCCCAACCCCCATCCTGCCCCCACCCCAAAACAGAACAAACTCAAAACAAACAGAGAAAGTCTTTGGATGAAAGTTTCTCTATGGAGCTATATTTAACTGCATTTGGTCAAGGGAGACATCACCCCAACTTCCTCTCTCTCTTTCCCTCCCTCCATGGCTCACTTTTCTCTTTTCCCTCCATCTCTCAGTCTCCCCTTTCCCCTACCAGGGAATCCAGCACACTATTACTACACTTAAACTAGAATTAAAGGTATAGTTTACCCAAAAATGAAAATTACCCCACGATTTACTCACCCTAAAGCCATCCTAGGTGTATATGACTTTCTTCTTTCAGACGAAATACAATCGGAGTTATATTAAAAAATGTCTGGGCTCTTTCAAGCTTTATAATGGCAGTGAATGGGTGCTGAAATTTTAAAGTCCAATAAAGTGCAGCCACCCATCATAAAAATGTTTTCTTTTGCTCTAAACAAAACTTGGTTCTCAACACACTAGCATATTTTCACCCAAGCTTACGTTACGCCTACGTCCTGCATCATCCGCTGGAACGCCACTCTCTTGTGAACATGCGTATGACAGTTTGCGATAGCTAGAGATTATTGTTTCTAAAGTTTTAAATATGGATATTTTTCTTACACATCGATTTGCTTCAGAAGGCCTTTATTAACCGCCGGAGTCATGTGGAGTACTTTTTATGATGGATGGATGCGCTTTATTGGACTTCAAAATTTCAACAGCCATTCACTCCCATTATAAAGCCTGGAAGAGCCAGGAGATTTTTTAATAGAACTCCAATTGTATTCGTGTGAAAGAAGAAAGGCACACAATACACGTTGGCCATATTGCGCATGTACCATTTTGAATTTTAACAAAAAATTTTGTATTTTACGAACACATTGACATATTGTGACGAAACTTGGTATGTGTCATTGACACCATGTTCTGAGGGTGTCTGAGAAAATTGAGGACAGCGCCACCTTGGGGCCAAGTGACTTTATTGCTTGTATAGTGAATGGACCAGTAGAGTTCGAGCATAGAAAGCATTTTTACATTTATGTAAGTTAAGAATAATGTACAGTCATAAATGATTATCAGCTAACAAATAAATGTAATTAAAGGAACACTCCACTTTTTTTGCTAATAGCTTAGCATAGATCATTGAATCAAATTAGACTGTCTAATCTAATTCAATGATCTATGCTAAGCTATTAGCAAAAAAAAGTGGAGTGTTCCTTTAACTCTTGCACAGCTATATACAAAATCAGATGTTTGGCACAATTATACAGTTTAGTGGTCTGACTGCACAGTTGACCAATCAAAATCAAGTATTCCTGAAGTATTCCAAATAATAATTACAGGGTGAATAACAGTGTGCAGATTACAGGAATAAATGATAGAGCTTCAGAAAAAATGAGAACAGTGGCCGGGAATGAGAGGTGAAACAGAGATCTGTTTCCAATTATGAGAAGTAGAGAGAGACAGGAAATGAAACGGATGAATCAACTACAGATTCTTCTGTATGTTCTCCATATCTTCAGTTTTATCCCTCTGTGGTCTTTGTGGAGGGATGTAGAGGAGGAAAGGACGATGTGTGCTGAAGAGAAAAAGGGGGGAAAGACGAAGTGGGTGGGTGGAATGTAGGCAGGCAGATATTCAAAAGTTCCTCATGCTTTATGGAAGAGGAATGAATCCCTTATGAAGGAAAGGAGGGGGAACAAGACAGATAGAGGGAGAAGAGAAGGAGCGGGTGGAGTGGACAAAGGAAAGTACCTGGCAGGACCGTGTGGAGGTTGTCTACTCAGATCCATGTGCATTTAAATCATACCGTTGAGGTTTATGTAGTGCAGTGTGTTGAGCTGGTCAATTGCCAGAAGAAAGCAGGAGTGAGTGGGTGAGTAAGGGCCCAGATTGAGGGAAAATATGTGTGTGTGGTTGCGATGGAAGAAAGGGAAATTCAGAAGTGCTTACAGGGCCTAAAGTGCATATATTACTCCACAGAAAACCATACGCCTCTCTGCAACCTTCCATACAACCCACACAATACCAACACAAACATTTGCAGGGTCTACACACCATCCCAAATCATGAATAGTTTACCCAAAAATGAAAGTTTGTGTCATCATTGTGCTGTTTAGAATTGCCCATTTCTTTATCAGCCATAATTATTCACCCCCTCTCGTAGGCCACTGGCGCCCATCGCTCATCTGTGATAATATTGACTCTTGTGTTCTGGCTTTCTGAGCTCAGCTGGTTTTGTGTTTTCTGGGATTTTGGGCTGTGGATTTTTTTTTTCTACATACTTGCAAACGCAATGACTCATACATATATGCATTCAAACCACAATAAACTGCAATATCACCCAAAAATCCATCAACATTAAAACACAGGGGATTTCTCCTCATGCACAAATGGAAATTGAAGGGTGGAACTTGCAATATTTAACTGCACTCTCTAAAAAAGGGGACTTTTTCAAGTCAAAGACTTGAATGGTACCATATTGATGTGACAAAAGTTTGTGGTCATCCAGATTTTTTTAATGATTTTGAAGGAAGTCTCTTTCATGCTTACTAAGCCTGCATAAATTTAATTCATTCCTGTGATCCCTGCTGAAAAAAAACAGCTAAACCAGCCTAAGCTTAGCTGGTTTAAGCTGTAAGTAGCTGGTTTTAGCTGGTCTCCCAGCTTGGCCAGCTAAGGAAGTGGCCAAAACCCCTCTAAAACCAGCCTGCTGAGCATTATGACGAGCTAAGACCAGGCTGGATGACCAGCTACAACCAGCTTAGGCTGGTTTTAGCTTGTTTTTTCAGCAGGGATGGAAGGCTGAATTTTCAGCATCATTACTCCAGTCTTCAGTGTCACATGATTCTTTAGAAATCATTCTAATTTGCTGAACTGATGCCCAATAAATCTTATCTAGTCAAACATTTACAGTAGTTTAACTTTAACTTCTTTACTTCAGTGTTCATTTTGTTGACGAATAATTTTCGACATAATTTTCGTCAATGGCATTTTTTCACAGACGACGTCCAGGCTACTTTAACACTGTTGTCGCTGGTTGTTTTTCATGTCTGCGGGTGGAAGCAACCCCAATAACGTAATATTTAGCCCCTGGACTAAATACTTGTTTTACCCCCCTGGAATGCAAATTTTACTGGGAGACCCCCCTCGAAGTGCCCCCCTTTTGGGCAAGATTTGAGTAGCAATTGAGCAGGTTTTGTTGTGAAAACCTGGCAACCCTAATCATTTATAATGATCTATCCAACAGAACATAAGCTAGCACATATTTGCTGCACGTCTCATAAAACGTTAAAAAATGTCAGTATCTGGGAGTAAAAGAATAGCAGATGTGGATAAATTTGACGACACAAAAAATAACTCAATTCGGTTCGGCTTTTTGAGCGTGCACACACCGAATCAGAGTGCACGAGTACTCTTTGCATCGCATGAACGGCGAAATACACACAAAATTATGTCGAATTGTCCGTTTTGATGAGTATTCACATAAACACACTCTGCAACGTCGTATATGAACGTAAACAGTTGGGAAAATAATTGGACGTGTATCACAGGGTTGCCAGGTTTTCACTACAAAACCCACCCAATTGCTACTGAAAACTAGCCCAGTTGTGTTTCGAGGGAGTCCCCCATTAAAAGTCGCATTCCGCAGGGTAAAAAAACACGTTTTTGGTGGGGTTCCCCTGGTAAAATTCGCATGCCAGGGGATAAATGTCACATTATCGGGGCTGCTTCAACCCACGGACAAGAAAAACAACCCGCGGCAACAGTGTTAAAGTAGCCCAATTCCACGGAAAAACCACAGACTTGGCAACACTGCTGTATCAGTACGTATTTGTGTATTCGGTTTTAAAAGGGACAGCAGCCTTATTTAGTTGCTATTGTCTGTGGCATTGATGTTAATCAAGCAACAAAAGAAAGACAGAAAATCACTCACTGCTCTTGACTGAATCACTTTAGTAGCCCTAATAAAGATTAATCTAAATTTATTTATATAAATAAAGATGTCTGCTTGAAAGAATGAAGAATGTGGTAAACAAGTTGTTATGAAGAATGCATAATCAGCCTATATTGCCACTGGTGTTTCATTGAAAAGAAGACCATATTCTTGTTTCTTTATGAGAAGTGGTTTAATTCAATTTTAATATAAAGACATGTTGCATGTCAAGGCAGTTAAATCTGTGTCTGTTATGATAAAACCTTCATATCAAACCTATACAATGAGCTTTAGAGAAATGCTTAATAAATACATAAAACCATTAGATTAGATCAGAAAACTAGACTAAAACAATTCAATATGACTATGGCTAAGACTAAATCAAAATTTGCTGTCAAAATTAACACTGCTTTACTTTGAAGTTAAAGTCATGTTGTAATAATACCTGAATCCAGTTCTAATGAAAATGACAAACGCTTCAGCAGAATTGAGTAATGTTCTCATGGTTCTTCAATCATGTCTTCACTCGGCAGCCTGAACTTTCCCAGATCTGTTTGTGTACAAGGGGAGCTGTAAAGTCAGAATTATTCATATACTGTGAGAAAACACCACAGCTTTTCTCATTTTGAAGTGTGCGCACATGTCAAAAGAAGTGAATTTTTCATCTCCCTTTTGCGATCTGGCACAGATTGTAGCCTTAACTTTTGCAGTTTTGAAACCCCGTCCACCACACACGGATACTCAAAGGAACAGCGGTACAGCGGGGCTTGAAGCAATCTCTCTCTTGGCTGGGTGGAAAATCAAAAACAGCTAATGAATGAAAGAAAGATAGACTCAGTTTTCGTTCCCTCTGCGTTTAACGTTTTTGCCTGATTTTCTCATTTGTGGTTGAGTTACTTCTCAGGCTTAATGAGGCACAGTGGATTCCAGCTTTGAATGCAGAGCGGAGTGTGTGCGTCGAGCCAGATCTTCAACACAAAGCAGCTTACGCAGTTCGTATACAGCCGTCTGAGTTTCACAATCATGTCAGGGATTTGGCCCGCCTGATACTTCCCTCAGCATAAGCACCTTGGCAAATGGGATCCGAACAAAAACACCAGTAAGAACGATTGTGAAACATCTAGAAAGTCCTTATGGGCTCAGCAAGGATGCAGAACTCTGACACCAGAGATGTTGGGTTTCAAAGCGAAAGGTCGTCCAAAAATAAAAGTTCTGTCATTGTTTATTCACCCTCATGTTGTCCCAAACCTCTTTGACGTTTTCTGCTGTAGAGATGTCCAAACTGCTTTTCTCCAAGACCACAGTTTTAACTTCTTTTTGAGATAATTAGAAAGGATCCAAGGGAGAAAAGTTAGTTTGTAGTTAACCCTCATGTTGGGTTCGGGTCATTTTGACCCGGGGAGAATGTTCTTTCTCCTGAAAATGTTGCTTAATGTTATCGCATTGGACTAAGATTTACTGACTTTGTTCACACAGTGTAACACTACTTCCACCGCAAAAATTGTTAATTTTCGTAAAAGATTTTTTTAATTTATTCAACCTTGTTACACTTATTGTGTTCCTGGTCAAAAATGAGCGGCCTACAAAAAAGCTTGTTATGCAATATTATCACCATAATTTGGTATCAATCTTTTTGTCAGCTTGTTTTCTTTCAATTAGGACTGGTTTTGTTTATTTTTGGAACTAATTTTTCATAGGCCTCATTATTCTGAGCTTACGTAGCTCAGTTTTTATTGAAAAAAAAGCATTATTTGTGGATAATTTTGCCAAAATTAAATAAAATATAAACAAATTTTGCACTGTTTTTCACACTAGTATGCTCTAATGTTTAACCAAGAAATTTGTTTTGAAAAGCTTTTATTCTGTACAAAAAAAAAAAAAAAAAAATCACACTTGTGGTGTTCCCCTGTCAAAAATGACCGGATTACAACAAATGCTTATAAATCTCTTGTTAGAGATTTATAGTGAAAGGAAGTTTTTAGTGAAAAGAAAGCGTTATTTGTGGATAATTTTGTCAATATTAAATAAAATATGAACAAATTTTGCACTGTTTTTCACACTAGCATGCGCTAATGTTTAACCAAGAAATTTGATTTGAAAAGCTTTTATTTTGTACAAATTTAAAAAAAAAAAACACACTTGTGGTTTTCCCGGTCAAAAATGACCGGATTACGATAAATAGTTTATAAATCTTTTGTTATGCAATATTATCACCAAATATTGCTATCAATCTTTTTGTCAGCTTGTCTTCTTTCAATTAGGACTGGTTTTGTGTTTATTTTTGGAACCAATTTTTCATAGGCCTCATTAATCTGAGGTTACATACCTCAGATTTTGAGTGAAAAAAGCATTATTTGTGAATTATTATAAAATTTTGTCAATATTAAATAAAATATGAAAAAAAAAAAAAATTGCACTACTATCAGACTAGCATCCTCTAATGTTTAACCAAGAAATTATTTCTGAAAAGCTTTTATTTTGTACAAAATTAAAAAAAAAAAAAAAAAAAAAAAAAAATTCACACTTGTGGTGTTCCCAGTCAAAAATGGCCGGCCCACAACAAAGAGCTTTTAAATCTATTGTTATAGCAGTCCTAACTAAAATAAAACAAGTTGACAAAAAGATTGCTACCAATATTTGGTGATAATGTCGCATAACAGTAGATTTATAAGCTATTTTTTGTGGACCGGTCATTTTTGACCAGGAACACCACAAGTGTAACAGGGATTTGAACACAAGGGTTAAAGTATGGGCCTCAAGTTCTTGTTGTGCTCTGAAACTCTGGAAGTTTTTGTTCATCCACCCTGTTTTTTGTATTCCTGCCTAAAACCATTCTCCTCAAACACTGGTGCTACAGTTTCTCTGAGATTGCGACTTTGTAGACGTAAAAGTGAAACAGATGGTAGTCAGATATTCCGCTGATGAGCTTGTTTGCCACTGTGGTCGTGTGGTGGGTCATTGGCATATCCTCAAAACCAAGCTTGACCTGAATTAAACTAAATGTTTTGGAAACATTTACTGTAGAAACGGAAGATAGGGATTGTCCACTTAAAAAAGAACATGCGATCAGTAGTTTCAAATCTGTGTGACTTTATTTTGGTTTGTGGAACGCTATAGAATGTACTTTGAAGAATGCAGGTGTGGTTACATTTCAGTGACGTTTTGTGCACAAAAAGTTCTCTTTGTTTATTTTGAGTAATGAACAGAGCACAGCTAAAGCAGCTGGTCAACATGCCGAATTTGAGTGACCAACTTGAATCTGTTGTAAAAAATTTTTCACCCTCACACGCAATTCCCCATTGCACAGATTGTTTTTGAAATTAGTGGATTTTGCCAGCAAATATTCCACAAACAACAGTAAATTTAACCATACTTTGAGGCCTTCAAACTTTAAATAAAAAAAAAAAATGCAGAGCATTCATATTTAACCAAAAACTAGCTACACTCACGTGAAACATACTTTCTTCTCAGCTTGTGAGCATTGGCCTTTATTGGCGCACATGTGTCGGCTTTCTGATGCCAGCGATTCTGTGGCGCCTCTTGCAACTGATCAGAACTATTACAGATGCTTGCAGATGGATCATCACTTTGACTGAGAAAATTCTCATGCTTGATTTATGCACGTTTGGAGCAATGAATTCACAGATGGCAGTATGTTTTCTGTTTCTGCACGGCAGAAATGCGTGTCTGAAAGCCTCTTTCTCTTCTTTGGGTCTCTGCTTTCTTTAAGTTATGAAGTATTTGGAGTGTGTGATGTTAGAGGTGCACATCCGTATTTCAGGTTCTGTACACACACACTACCATAGTGGGGACTTTCCATTGACTGTTGTTTTCATACTGAACAAATTGTTTGATTTGATTAAGACTTTGTACGTTTATTAAGCCATTGTGGGGACTTTTCCAGTGAAAATTTATTGTGCTATTGTTAGCCAAATTGTAAATTTAAGACTAAAGCTTACAAAACATTTTTTTATTAATCAAAATAAAACGGAAATACATGTATTCCCACAGGAACTAACTACAATAAAACTGAAATAGAAGTGCTACTGAAAGAGTTTAAATTAAAGTACTAAAATGACTAAAACTAAATGTGAAATGAAAATACATTGAACCCCAGTTCTCATGACGAAAACGTACCTGTGGGAACTTTTTCGCAAGACGTTAAATATACACCTCTATGTACACCTCCTTCCTGCTTTTGTTTTATCGCGAGTCATGTTTGTCACGGGATTCGTACGCGGGAATTCCACATTCTAAATCCAATTCCGTGCCAGCTGAGCTACCGAGCAAACGTGTTGTGACCGGAAAGCGAACTTTAATCATAACTGTGTATGAAAACGATTACAAGTGTTCGCAGTTTTACCGCCTCTACTGTTCATTTCGGTTGGAAACTGCAGTGATATGTACTTGTTGGTACGTATTACGCGTATTACAAAAAAAAGTTCCCACAGATTTTCATCATGAGATCAGGTTGTCAGGTTACGTCTTTGCAGGGAGAGCGCAGAAGTCACAAACAGATATAAACAGTTTTTAATGAACTGAGAAAAACATTTAGGGAAAACGGCAAACGATGTGTAACACTGAAGGGATAAACCAAGGGACAACCAGGAATTTATACACATGGGATAATTAGGAGAACCGGTGAAGAGAATAATCAATTAACTAAACAAGAACAGGAAGGTGACCATATATGGAAACTTAGGAACTAAGGCAGGGGTAAAACAAGGAAAACAAGTCCACAACACCACAAAACACTGACACCGATTGGAACAAAATTAGGGCTGTCAAATAATTAATCGCGATTAATCGCATACAAAATAAAAGTTTGAGTTTGCCTAATATAAGTGTGTGTGCTGTGTGTAATTATTATGTATATATAAATACACACAATTAATGTATATTTTTAGGAGAAATATGTTATTTTTGTACAAATTATTTTAATTTATATATAATATAAATTATATAAAAATTATAATTGATACATATACGTGTAAATATTTCTTAAATATATACATGAATGTGTTTTTATTTATATATACATAATAATTACACACAGAACACACACATATATTAGGCAAACTCAGACTTTTATTTTGTATGCAATTAATCGTGATTAATCGTTTGACAGCCCTAAACAAAATCAATATTAAATAAAACAAAAGGCAATTAAAATGAGAAAAGCACAACAAAATTACTCAAATTGAAACTAAAATGAAAACTGAAAATAAAATAATATATTATTATTAATCACATGTATATTAATATTAAAGAATATAGAATTATGTGGGTGAGGCCTAAACCAGAATTGCTACGTCTGCTTACTACATCGTGCCACTCTCGTAACCGTGCATGCCACACTTTAATTAGTAGAATTTGTTTTAATTTGTCATTGTTCATGCCTTTCTGATTAAAGTATTCAACTCCTAGTCATCACTACATAAAATTTTAAAACAACAACTAACAAGTAATGCAACAAAAATAGATAGCTCTCATTATAAACAACCAAATCTCCTTTTGACCATAAATTGGGCGCCACAGTGTGATTTTTCATCTTTTATTATCTTTGTGGAGACATTTGAAGACATGTGGAGATCATTCAGCTGGTGTGTTTAGACTAAGTTCTTGTCTACAAGGACACTTTACAGAGCCAAACCAACGTGAGATGTTCAAGTCAGTCCTGTCTGTCTGATTAAATGCTAAACTGGTGTTGCATGTCATCTCGATGATGAATGAGTTTTCATTCTTTTCTCTGTCTGTCCTGCTCTCGCTTTCTCTACTAATAAAGTGTTAATCTTACAAGCCTGTCTTTAAAGATCTGAGGGTGTTGCGTTACATCCTCGTAAATCCTGTTATTCCTTCACTTCATCCCTCACTTCAGTCCTGCGGTGGAGCGGGTGTGAGGGGGCTGAGGGACGTGTTGTCCTTTTCCCTCAAGGCCATGAAGATTGTCTTTGCTGTAGAGCCAAGCTCATTCAGACGCATTCATGTCAATGACCGCAATCATCATCTGCTTGTTTGGCTAAAACACAACCACATTTGATAGTTCTTCCTGAGTAAAAATGCCAAATGTGACATATGTCTTTTTAAATCACAGTGTTGAAATTGATTCTAGTTAAAGGGATAGTTCACCCAAAAAATGAAAATTACCCCATGATTTACTCACCCTCAAGTCATCCTAGGTGTATACAGCATGACTTTCTTCGTTCAGGCGGATATTTAAAAAAAATGTCCTGGTTCTTCAGAGCTTTATAATGGTGGTGAATGGGTGTTGAGATTTTGAAGTCCAATAAAGTGCATCCATCCATCATAAAAATACTCCACATGGTTACAGATGGTTAATAAAGGCCTTCTGAAGTGAATCAAAGCATTTGTGTAAGAAAAATATCCATATTTAAAACTTTATAAACCATAATCTCTAGCTTTCCTTAACTGTTATATACATATAAATTATGTATAGATATATTATTATGTAAACATAAACTTTTATTTTGGATACAAATTTGAAATACTGACTTAATAATCTGGTTATGACTTAATCAGAATATGACCAAATTCTGATTAATATTGGAATATTATTGTGGATTTAAACAGCATCATTGTGGAATAATGGGAGAAACTTTTTTCACCATTATGATTCATATCTAGCCATGATTTAGCTCTTCATATCATAACCGTTTATCACTAACGGCCGGAACGTTCTTATCTCAACAAGCTAAATCTTTCCAGCTTTCTGCACAATCATGCAAGTTTGTTTTTTTAAGATAAAATTAAACCCTCGTTGTTGATTTGACCATATTAGCATACTGGTTTGACTAAATATTTAGCCCACAGTTCTCTGCTTTCCATTGTATGGCTTTTTTTAAACACTGCCCAACAGGTGCAAGTGTTTAAGCAATTTCTTTTATAACTTCTTGACTTGAGTTCATTTGTTTTCAAGAAAGTTTCCCAGTGGAGACATCAAGGTGTTTATGTGAAGAGTTATAAGATGAGTGAAACGTGAAGGAGAACATACCGTGTTCCTCAGCAGAGACGATTTGTGAAAATCTGTTTTTGCAGAAATCCATGGGAGCCTATTAAAAGCTAAAAACAGTCCTTGTCAGAGGAATAATAGACGTTTCCTGATTAATCTGTCCTAATAGAAAGACCAATTCATACGTAGTTTAAACAAACAACGTTCCTCTCCAAGCGCAGATCACATCGCATGATGGAGCGTGACATTTTCCATGAGCCACGGCTCTCAAATTCAGAACAGATTGCAGAAGTATCATTTAATCAGAAAGGGGAAGGAAAATGTGATTATTATTTTCAGCATGTGGAAAGGTGATATCATAGTGTAGACCAGTACGCTAACAACTGACTTTTTTCGACAGATGGTTTGGAAGAGGAATTGCATTTTCTGCTCATTTGTTAACTAAAACTCTAATTTGTTTAAAAACATCTGCCGAATAAAAAAAATGTAAATGAAGTTCAGGAAAAACTGTCAAAAAATGAAAATTTTCTCATCATTTATTCACACTCATGTTGTTCCAAACTTGTATTACTTTCTTTCATTCTTTCTTCTGTGGAAAACAAAAGAAGAAAAGAAGAATGTTTTTGTGCAGTGAAACTCAGTGTGGTCCAAAACAACAGTATTGGCTTCCACAGTAACAGCTTACATATGTGTATATATATGTAAGCTAGTAGGAAATATCAGTTTACATTTCTAAACATTCATTTTGCCATTTTGCCATTCAGGTACCTATATGCAAAGCTACCTTAAAACTCATGCACAAATGTATCTAGGGCAAAAGCTGTTTTAAATGCAAATATTGTTTACCAAATGTTGATTTAATTTAGTTAATAGGAGTTAACTGATAAATAAAATCTATTTATCTCATAGCATCCTCATTTTACAGCATTTTTACACAAGTGCCTAAAACTTTTAACAGTACTTTGCAGGTTAAAGCATCTTGGAGATGTTGCCACAGCTCTTCTGGAATTAGTCTCTCTCAGTTTGTTCTGTTTCCTCATGTCATGCCAGACAGACTGGATGATGGTGAGATCAGATCTCTGTGTGGAGCACTGGCTGTTGTCAGACTCCTTGTGCAAACAAAAATCTCACTGGATTATTACAATTAATGGCAAAATGAATGTTTAGAAATGTAAACTGATATTTCCTACTGACATACTACAGCAAAAGATAGAAATAACTGACTTAAAAACATTTTTTTGTTGTTGGTGAAAATACTAGTGGCCTAAAACTTTTGCACAGTACTGTGTATATATATATATATATATATATATATATATATATATATATATATATATATATATAGACCCTTTGCTCAGTATTTAGTAGAAGCCTGTCCCTGCAGCTGAAAAACACCCCCACAGCATGATGCTGCCACCACCATGCTTCACTGTTGGGACTGTATTGGACAGGTGATGAGCAGTGCCTGGTTTTCTCCACACATACCACTTAGAATTAAGGCCAAAAAGCTCTATCTTGGTCTCATCAGACCAGAGAATCTTATTTCTCACCATCTTGGAGTCCATGCGGGCTTTCGTGTGTCTTGCACTGAGGAGAGGCTTCCATCGGGCCACTCTGCCATAAAGCCCCGACTGGTGCAGGGCTACAGTGATAGTTGACTTTCTACAACTTTCTCCCATCTCTCGACTGCATCTCTGGAGCGCAGCCACAGTGATCTTTGGGTTCTTCTTTACCTCTCTCACCAAGGCTCTTCTCCCCCGATAGCTCAGTTTGGTCGGACGGCCAGCTCTAGGAAGGGTTCTGGTCATCCCAAACGTCTTCCATTTAAGGATTATGGAGGCCATTGTGCTCTTAGGAACCTTAAGTGCAGCAGAAATTTTTTTGTAACCTTGGCCAGATCTGTGCCTTGCCACAATTCTGTCTCTGAGCTCTTCAGGCAGTTCCTTTGACCTCATGATTCTCATTTGCTCTGACATGCACTGTGAGCTGTAAGGTCTTATATAGACAGGTGTGTGGCTTTCCTAATCAAGTCCAGTCAGTATAATCAAACACAGCTGGACTCAAATGAAGGTGTAGAACCATCTCAAGGATGATCAGAAGAAATGGACAGCACCTGAGTTAAATATATGAGTGTCACAGCAAAGGGTCTGAATACTTAGGACCATGTGATATTTCAGTTTTTCTTTTTTAATAAATCTGCAAAAATGTCAACAATTCTGTGTTTTTCTGTCAATATGGGGTGCTGTGTGTACATTAATGAGGAAAAAAAATTAACTTAAATGATTTTAGCAAATGGTTGCAATATAACAAAGAGTGAAAAATTTAAGGGGGTCTGAATACTTTTCGTACCCACTGTATATATATATATGTGTGTGTGTGTGTGTGTGTGTGTGTACAGCTGAGGTCAAAAGTTTACACACACCTTACAAAATATTAATTATTTTGTACTGACTTGAATGAGATGTTTCACATAAAAGACATTTACATGTAGTCCACAAGAAAAAATAATGGTTTAATTTAAAAAAAATGTTTACATGCACTTGATTAACACTGTGTTGTTTCCTGAATGATCCACAGCTGTGTTTTCTTGTTTGTTTGTTTGTTTTTTTAGTGATAGTTGTTCATGAGTCCCTTGTTTGTCCTGAACAGTTAAACTGCCCGCTGTTCTTCAGAAAAATCCTTCAGGTCCTACAAATTCTTTGGTTTTTCAACATTGTGTATTTGAACCCTTTCCAACAATGACTGTATTTTGAGATCCATCTTTTTACACTGAGGACAACTGAGGGACTTATATGCAACTATTACAGAAGGTTCCACACTCACTGATGCTCCAAAAGGAAACAAACGATGCATTAAGAGCCAAGGGGGTGAAAACTTTTGAACAGAATGAAGGTGTGTACATTTTTCTTATTTTGGCTAAATATCATATTTTTTTTCATTTAGTACTGTCCTTCAGAAGCTACAGAAGATACTTAGATGTTTCCCAGAAGACAAAATAAGTTTAATTTTGATCTTCAAATTCCAAAAGTTTTCACCCCCTGTCTCTTAATGCATTGTGTTTCCTTCTGGAGCATCAGTGAGTGTTTGAACTTTCTGTAATAGTTACCTATAAAAACCCCCAGTTGTCCTCAGTGTGAAAAGATGGATCTCAAAATCATACAGTCACTGATGGAAATAGTTCAAATACACAAAAATGCTGCAAAACCAAAGAATTTGTGGGACATAAAGGATTTTTCTGAATAACAGCGGACAGTTTAACTGTTCAGGACAAACAAGAGACTCATGAACAACTATCACTAAACAACAACAACAAAACAGCATTTCATTAGATATGACCATTTTGATCCCCAGTGAAGTCCACTATATGGAGAAAAATCCTGTTTTCCTCAAAACACTGGATTTATTTTCGACTGAATAAAGAAAGACACGAACATCTTGGATGACATGGAGCAGAGTATCAGGATTTTTTTTTTCTGAATGTGAGCTAATCTTTTAAGAAACATTTATTAATATTATCAATGTTCAAAACAGTTGTGCTGCTTCATATTTTTGTGGAAAAAGTGAACTAATCCTTTAAGAACTGTTCAGTGAAAGGTTCTCTGACTAATCAAAAATGGTTCTTTCATTTCATCACTATGAAAACCCCCTTTTGCGACCTTTATTTTCAAAAGTGTGCCACTTTAACAGAGTCATAAGACTGTTTTGCAGCAACACTGTTACACACTTCGCCAGAACATTCTCCACCGTAGATGAAGCATGTCTCCAGTCCCAGCAGCCGCTTTGAATTTCATCATCCTAATTATTCACCCTCCGCCATTGCGAGAAGTCACCGTGATGTGTAACACGGCTCCAGCGTGTGTGAGGTGTAGGTGGGCTGCAGGCATCAACGCCTGTCATTCACAACGCTTGTTTGGTTATGGGTCAAAGGTTATGAGGCATCTGTTCACTGACCTCCGAGTGTGTGTGTATATATATGTCTCATTCAGGTGTAATCGATCCTCATTTCATACAGACTGCAATCAAACGCTGACGTCTGGAGTTCCTCACTAACAATCTCTGGCCCATGACGCATGCATACTGCCAACTCTCCCATTCTCTTTCCTTCGCCCTTGTTTATAGCCCATCCGTCTCTTGCCACAGTGAGTTTTCACTATGAAAGACAGATGGGAAGCTCTGACGGCTGTAGAAAGGAGAAGAAGTTTATGTTTGGCGTGTGGGGGGAATCAAAGTGCAGCTTTAGGTCAAAGTCAACTGTGTGAAGTTTGGAGATATACAATCTGAACTTTCGACAATGGCCTCAACTCACGAAACACAAGGAAAACTTGCCGGGGTCATGTTTCACTATAGCAACATCAAAGAAATTGGGAATTAAATTTAGCTTGAAAATAAAAATGAAGCCATTAAAATTTGTTGCAGTGGCAATTAAGTGCTTCTCAAGGGTTTCTGCATGCCTTGAAGTCTTAATTCTCCCTTCAGCAAATTAAGGTCTTAAAATCAGAGCAGAACATCTGAAATTCATAAAGTAATGGCATTAAATGTTGCTTACACTGGAAAAAAATTAATATTTTCTTCTGTATTTTTGTTTTGTTTTCTAGTACAAATCTACCAACTTCCTCAAATCAAGATCCATTTATTTGAGGTGCAAACTGAACATATGAAGTCTTGTTTTCTGAGAAATTAGACAAAAACAAGAACAAGTATTTGCCAGTGGGGTATGAAAACTTGTTTCCTCTTTGAATTAAGACTTTTCTGAGCCTGTTGGCAGATATTTGTTTTCGTTTTCATAAACTCACTTTGTTTTGATCAATTTCTCTTAAAACAAGAGATTCTTATTCTGTTTCTCAAGCAAAAGTATCTTGATTTGAGCACTTTATGGTACAGTAAAAGGTACAATAAAAGTTATATGTGGCAGTGGACCACAAAACCATTATTAGGGTCAGTTTTTTTTATTTATTTTTATTGAGATTTATACACCATCTGAAAGCTGAACAAATAAGCTTTGTTAGGATATGATAATATTTGCTTGAGATACAAGTATTTGAAAATTTGGAATCTGAGGGTGCAAAAACATTAAATTATTGAGAAAATCGCCTTGAAATGAAGTTCTTAGCAATCCATATTACTAATCAATAATTAAGTTTTGATATATTTACGGTAGGAAATTTACAAAATATCTTTATGGAACATGATCTTTACTTATATCGTAATATCCTAATGATTTTTGGCATAAAAGAAAAATCAGTAATTTTGATCCATACAATGTATTTTTGGCTATTGCTACAAATATGCCCGTGATACTTGAGACAGGGTCACATATAAGTTACATGTAAGCTGCATTTTCAAACTTTAAAGCATTGCTAACACAAGACATTTACTTTTGGAGAATGTTTTAATTTTTTTTTTTTTTTTTTTTAAATAAGTAAACTTTATCTTAAATATGACAAACAAATCTTACATTTACCGTCAAAAAAACCTGCAAGATCATTATTATTATTATTATTTTTGTTTAGATTAAGTTAGTGCTAGGCAACGATTAATCGTGATTAATCGCCTCCAAAAAGTTTTTGTGTGTACGTAATATATGTGTTTGTACTAAGTATATTTATTATGTATATATAAATACACATGCATGTATATATTTAAGATAAATGTTATGTTTATATATTAAATATATTTATATATAATATATATATTATATTAATATAAATATATACGTGTAAATACATGCAGATATTTTCAAAATACATATATACTGTATGTGTGTCTTTATATATACATAGTAAATATACACAGTACACACACACATATACACATATATTATATAAACAAAAACTTGTATTTTGGATGCGATTAATCACGATTAATCGTTGCCCAGCACTAGTCGAAATACTAAAATAACTCACTCTAAAAAATTATATGATCAGTATGTCATGGTATCATATGTTTTTACATTATTTTAACTCAACAAACTAATTTTAACTAATTTCAACTTGATTTTGTAAGTATTACAGGAGTCAACTTGAGTTTTTCAAGTCAGTTTAGCATTATTTAAGTTGTAATGATTAGTACAAGCAATTTGATTATGCTTAAAAAAAAATTCAGGTAGCAACAGATTTTTAGTGTAAAACTGAACAAAAAAAAAAAAAGAAGAAGAAAAAAAGGGACCCTGGACCACAAAAACAGTTTTAGGTAGCATGGGAATATTGTAGCAATAGCCAAAAATACATTGTATGGGTCAAAATTATCAATGTTTCTTTTATGACCAAAATCATTAGGTTATTAAGTAAAGATCATGTTCCATGAAGACTAAGCATAATTTTTGATTAGTAATATTCATTGCTAAGAGCTTCATTTGGACAACTTTAAAGACGATCTTTTCAATATTTAAATTTTTTTTTGCACCCTCAGATTCCAGATTTTCAAATAGTTGTATCTCAGCCACACATTGACCTATCCTAACAAACCACACATCAATGAGGTATGATTCTCAATTTAAAAAAAAAATGAACCTTTATGACTGGTTTTGTGGTTCAGGTTCACAAAATGATTCAAATGAAAATTCAAAATGAAAATGGAAAATATAAAAACAATTTCAAAGTATTAATAAAAACTATAACAGTATATTAATGACACTAATATAATGCTGCCAGGAGCATCTTTTGCTTTCAGGCCCCGTGACTGATTTGATCCCTGGATTTAGTTAGCCTCTAATAAAACACTCCATCTGCGGCACAACCGTGACAGGATTTATTGATCACATAGGACGAGTGTGTGAGCGAGAGAACGAGGGCAAGAGGACGGCTGAGTCAGGCTACATCTTGGCAGAACACCCTGGTGCTCACAGCCGCCCACACTGGAAAAAAAGACTGTGGCTGCTGCCCTCTTCCTCTTCCTTCCATCCTTCACTGTCAGGGCATCCAGTGAAGCTTCACACATGCTGTCAGCATCAAACGACTCCAGTTGTGATGTTGTAATTGGGTGGTATTTCACATGGACAGCCACACTTTTGACAGAAAAGTCTAGTTTGCAGCTCTTTGCAGCTTTTTCTGACCAAGAACTGCTCACTTAGACAGGAAAAAAATGGTTTCACCAAAGGTTTGGAGATATATAATCTTAATACAGTCCAGAGAAAATGACTACATGGTTCCTGGAAACATAATATGTGAATTTGTTACACCTAAAACGCCTCAGGAAATGTGAACATGGACACCCATACAAGATCTTGATCACATTTATATTTACTCAAGTTATTGGATCCTGAAGCTTGGCTAATTTTAATCTACTTGCCTGAACAACCATTACACGTCCAGTGGAAGTACTTTACCAGTCTGTGAGGTTCTGCAAACATCTGTTTTAGGCTCATTGATCGATTCTCATCTGTCTCCTGGGTGGATGTTGTGATAGAGAGTTATAGCACCGCTGATTATATCTGGAGTCTTGAGTTCGCGGTGCAGAAACTCATTGAACGTTAATAGATAAAGAGCTTTTGCGTAAAGTCATTCTGGTCTTGAGTTGGTCAGCGGCTGCGAAAGTCATACGGATGGTTTTCATTACGAGCCGTGTAGTGTGAGGCGCTCGTGAAGAGTTTGCAAGTCTGGCAGCTTCTTCCTCGTATACTTGAACTTTTCCCCAGAGAGAATACGAAATTGTCAGGAAAGGTTGAGGACTGCGCGATATGCAAGCATCTTTCTTCTCGGCTTCTTTCTCACAGAGATCTCAATGATTGTTCGACCAGAACTTTTGAATTCGATTTCACAATATGAGAACTCAGATGCTCGGGCCTCGTTTGGTGAAGATAATATCATTCTAAATGCTCCCAAAAGACCATTTAGTACATTGTCGTTGTGATACAATTAGTCAACCTAAGCTTACTGGAAATGCATGCCTCTACCTACATTTTTTTTCACCTCCAAAAATGAACGTAAAATACAACTGATTACAGTTTCCAACTGCAGTTAACACTAGAACTGCACGATTATTCGTCAAAGGATTGTGATCTCGATTTAAACACCCAAGCGATCTCATTTCTAAATGACAACGATTCTCTATGTATATTAAACCTTTGAAAAAGTATTACCGAAACATTTGCGCTGCCGCTGACAGTTTTACCATAGCTACTTTTTGTCTTTTCAAATACCCAGTTTTATTTTTGTCTTTCATATTATCACAGAAATACTGGGATTAAACGTCATAGTTCGGATATAAACATTGATGTCTACGGTAGCGATCAAATTAGAGCGAGTCATCTTCTGAAAATAATT